>JAJSOF020000009.1:154648148-154710648 GCA_025594305.2 Periplaneta americana | reverse complement strand
GGAAATCATTTTTAAAGAAACTTTTGCTATGTAACATTTTTCACAAAAAGCAATAATAAGCGAGATATTCCGATTTATTTAATTCAGGCCCCCTTATAACCCCCCTTTTAAATAAAGTATTTTGAATGACATATAGCCTAAAATCTAAGTTCCAATGAACTTAATTTATATTCCAATTTTCATATAAATCGGTTCAGCCATTATCGCGTGAAAAGGTAACAAACATACAGACAGACATACAAACAAAAATTTCAAAAATGCGATTTTCGGTTCCAGGGTGGTTAATTATATATGTTGGGACCAATTATTTTTGGAAAATCGAAAATTACCGAAAAATGTCGGCTACAGATTTATTATTAGTATAGATTTATTTATTTATTTATTTATATTTAGTTTCTGGACAACAGCCATTGGCCAATAAAAGTCCAGCACAGTGATACAATTAATGCATTAAAATGAACAACTATGGTACAATTAAATACTTGAGTTAACAACAAAATAAAGAACATAGATTACAATAATTAATTTACAGCATTTAAAACTATATGGGCCGTATTCATAGACATTCTTAGCGCGGGCTTTCGGTGGATGATCAGCGAACTAACGTTTTTCGTATTCATAAACCAGTGTCAGCGATATGATATGATATGAATCCTGTTTAGCACGCTCGTAGCCCGGGCTAGCGAAATTTCTATGAATAGCACCCTAAAATATTAGGGAAAGAGTTGATTCTTACTACCAATTTGTGTATAAGGATTATGCAAATAATATTAGCAAAGACATTGCCATATTCTAATACTTCTATACATTGAATGGATCGAAATCGCCTACATGTAAGTTAGCATGTTTAATACATCTGGAGACCGGCGAGGAAGATTTAGAATTTCTAATATAGAAGAGTTTGTGATGTCTCATGTCCTTCATAGGAATACGAAGGCTGACACTGTTTAAGAAAGATTGACAATGTCACCTTTAAGGACCTTACATAAGAATAAGTAATCGAGATCATGACGTCTGGCATACAGGCTTCGACATTTAAAGTGCTCGCATTTTTTATCATAGTTATACTCAGAGTCCATTAGGAAAGTTCAGGATAACAGGCAGGGTTTGGAATTGAACGGGTTACATCAGCTTCTTGTCTATGCGGATGACGTGAATATGTTAGGAGAAAATACACAAACGATTAGGGAAAACACGGAAATTTTACTTGAAGCAAGTAAAGCGATCGGTTTGGAAGTAAATCCCGAAAAGATAAAGTATATGATTATGTCTCGTGACCAGAATATTGTACGAAATGGAAATATAACAATTCGAGATTTATCCTTCGAAGAGGTGGAAAAATTCAAATATCTTGGAGCAACAGTAACAAATATAAATGACACTCGGGAGGAAATTAAACGCAGAATAAATATGGGAAATGCGTGTTATTATTCAGTGGAGAAGCTTTTGTCATCCAGTCTGCTGTCCAAAAATCTGAAAGTTAGAATTTATAAAACAGTTATATTACCGGTTGTTCTGTATGGTTGTGAAACTTGGACTCTCACTCTGAGAGAGGAACATAGGTTAAGGGTGTTTGAGAATAAGGTTCTTAGGAAAATATTTGGGGCTAAGCGGGATGAAGTTACAGGAGAATGGAGAAAGTTACGCAACACAGAACTGCACGCATTGTATTCTTCACCTAACTTAATTAGGAACATTAAATCCAGACGTTTGAGATGGGCAGGGCATGTAGCACGTATGGGCGAATCCAGAAATGCATATAGAGTGTTAGTTGGGAGACCGGAGGGAAAAAGACCTTTAGGGAGGCCGAGACGTGGATGGGAGGATAATATTAAAATGGATTTGAGGGAGGTGGGGTATGATGATAGAGACTGGAATAATCTTGCACAGGATAGGGACCGCTGGCGGGCTTATGTGAGGGCGGCAATGAACCTTCCGGTTCCTTAAAAGTCATTTGTAAGTAAGTAAGTTATACTCAGAGTTATTAGGCAGGAATCGGTACGAACATAATGAAATAAATTTCCTTTGAATATTTTCCAGTTTTGCCGAATCAGAACTAGTAATAGAGTTGCAAACTACAGATGGATATTCGAGTTTCGATCTCACTAATGTATAGTAGTAGTAGTAATAATAATAACAATAATAATAATAATAATAATAATAATAATAATTCGTCTTTGTCCTATACAACAAGAAACATTCAAAGCAAAACTGCTGAAAATACTGTACTTCTTAAAATATCAATATTTTATTAGTGTAGAGTGTAACTCAAAACCCTACACACCTCTGAAGTTTGTTCTACTTAATACAGGGTGTCCCATAAGTCTGAAAACATAGGCTAAATCTCTGAAATGCTGTTTCTCCTTCTTTATAGGTACTTCTGAAGCCAGAGTTATGTCGTTAGTAAGGAGTAGAGGTAGCTGCAACCGCAGGGAAGTTTCAAATGTAATCAGCTGCACGCTTTCCCATGTAATCGGCGCTTGTTCTGGGTGCAACCAATTAAATTCCAGGGTCATATTTCCTGCGACTGCAGCTACCAACAAACAGGATCATTTGAATGAGTCCTTCTTCATCAAACAACATCACTCAGGCTTCAAAAGTACCTGAAAAGAAGAAATATTATTTCAGAGACTTGGCCTAAGATTCAAGACTTATGAGACACTCTGTATATTAACAAATAGTGAATGCACAAATCGGCATAATAATGTAACAAAAACCATCCACAGTTTACATGGAATTCAATTATAATTATTATTAACTCTCGCAACTTTGCTGCTTTAGAATTATTGACGCAGAGGAAGGATTCTTTCCGGGACAAATACACGTTCAATGTCCTCCACACTTGTGTTTTGCTGCAGCACACTCCCAATCTCTGTAAATTTTCGGTACTACTCCCGAATTGTTGTTCTCTTCCATATTGAGTTCGAACATGACGTTTCACGTGTGTATCTAATCGTGTCTCGATAAACCAGGATACACTATGTGCTTTCTCCTGAGGTGTCCACATCTCCTTCATTGCCAGATTACATCAAAATTCAAACAAATCAAAAAACGCATTTTAAAAATCCAACAAAATTCCCATAAAAACTTTGAAAGTTTTTGATTAACATTCAGAAAACCGCATCCAGATACCGTGTCTCAATAATTTGTTATTTACATCTGAAGTTGTAAAGGTTTAATGTGGACACCCTGTATTATACAATGAAGATAGTCCATAGACTTCAAGATGTCACCACTGTCTTTGGGTACGCAACCGAGTGGAAAAAAAAAATCTTTTTTTGAGTTCCACAACAATATAGGCTACAAAGAGCAAGCCTATGCCTCAAGTCAAAAATTACCCATCAATAGGTAGGAGGTCTTCGGAGAAATCCTAAATCATTCCCAGAAGATCGTAATAGATCTAAGATTTGTTTTATCTGAAAGGCAATAACAAGGGTGGTGGTGGTGGTGGTGGTGGTGGTGGTGGTGGTGGTACAACCAAATTTCTTGGCTTAAAAATCGATAATGTGTTAAATTGGAAAAATCATATTAAAGAAATTACCCCCAAACTAAATTCAGCTTGTTTTGCTATTAGATCTATGCAAAAGATAGTAAATATCAATACCTTAAAAACAATATACTTTGCATACTTCCACTCGGTAATGAGTTTTGGAATAATATTCTGGGGAAATTCCACAGATAGTAACAGTATATTCCTACTACAAAAAAGAGTAATTAGAATAATAGTAGGTGCCAAATCTAGGGAATCGTGTAGGACTATTTTCAAAAAACTACAAATAATGCCCATGGCTTGTCAGTATATCTTTTCATTAATAATCTTCCTCGTATGTAATCGTGAAAACTTTGTAACTAATTCAACAGTTCATAGCATAAATACACGTCAAAAAATGATTTTCATACTCCATCGGCTAGTCTATCGTGCTATCAAAAAGGAGTGCGTTATATGGCAGTAAAAATTTTTAACAGCCTCCCTATCGATATAAAAAATGAAACTCAAAACATAAAATTATTTAGGGGCAAATTAAAGAAGTACCTAATTTCTCACGCCTTCTATTCTGTAGGTAAATTCATGACATTCAATAACACTTCATGAAATTGATACTAAAACTTTGTGTTGTACTAGTAGACTATATTGTAAACCTCGTCTGTATATATTTCATCTAGATTGTGACTATAAATTAAGACTTCATAGTAGTATTAAATTTTTTTGACTTGTTCCATATTCTAGCTGTAAAGCAATGTATGAATACCATGGAATGTTAATAAATACAATACAATGCAATACAACTTGTCAGAGCAAATCAGGTAGCTTCAGCTCTATGATTTACGACAAACAAGATGTTTGATAGAAGTGACACATACGTACCCCGTTAGAATACTTGTTAATTCGGAGTTTGTGACCTTCGTATCTCGTGTCGATCATAAGATCAGCTCGGAACTGCTGCGAAGGCAGCTTCCTGTCCGCCAGGTGGTAGAGTAAGAACGGGTTCTGCGGGTTGCCGCGGTTGTTCTCCAGGCGGGCCTTCTGCTCCCGACCCAAGTCCTGGAAAGTTGACAAACTTAATACAGTTGACGATGATAGCCACAAGAGTTACCCTGCTGTAGTGCACAGAACCGGATATTAAATTGTGTTTTTGATGGAACAGATCATATTTCTAAGCTAATATTTTTTGTACACATTAAGTAGCCTATATGTACATTGCAGCTGGTGTCTTCTCTGTCAGCAACGTCTCTTAGACACAAAGAAAAATATTTCAGTACAGCCTCTTAAAACCAGTTACTCTGCACTCGGGCCTGGGTTCGATTCCCGCCTGGGCTGACCACCTGGTTGGGCATTTTCCGAGATTTTCCCGACCGTAAGGCGAATTGTATGTACTGTAAATTGAATGGTAGTCTGTATAGCTCAACTGACGAATTTTTTATGATTATAAATTGAATTAATCTACTTGATATTAATTGCACAAATTTGTATAGCTTAATGAAAGTATGCTTGTACACTGGTGGCCATAATTCTGGAAACTTTTTGTTTTTGTACTGAATTATTATAACATCTGCATTGATTCATAGATTTATACAATTGAAAATGTTACTCGTGACTGATTCGTTAATTATGGGGTTATAATAAAGATATTATATTAAATCCTGAATATTTTAACAATAAATCATTTCTATGTGGGAAATTATGTTCTTGTCGTTTAGAAGAGTTTCTTTGATCTTTCAATGCTAATCGACAAATCTGCCTCACATCTCTTGGACTTAGTTTAGGTTTTCTACCAGTCCTAAGTGTTCCATTACAAGATTTTGTGGATTTGTACTTCTGCCATACCTTCTGGATGTCAGACACTGTAGCATCATTACCAAGTTTTCTTCCAATTTCCTTGAATGTGTAGCCTTCTTCTCGAAGCGTGACTGCCCTAGAAGGTGTCCAGTCCTTTCGTGGATCCATTGTGATAAAATGATGAATAAAATTTGTTGTAAAGCAATCAGATGTTAACCTAACGAAATCTTAAGTCAGACTAATGATAGAAACACACTAATAATGTCCACATTTTATGCTAACAGTGCTCAACAATGCTTCTACCGATGAACAATAATCTTAAAATCAAAAATGGGCCAGTTTATATTACAGTAAATAATGGGAAATTATATTGAAATCTGAAATTAATATTTAGATCTTAAACGACAAGAACATAATTTCCCACATAGTAATGATTATTTATTGTTAAAATATTCAGGATTTAATATAATACCTTTATTATAACCCCATAATTCACGAAACAGTCATGAGTAACATTTTCAATTGTATAAATGTGTGAATCAATGCAGATGTTATAATAATTCTGTACAAAAACAAAAAGTTTCCAGAATTATGGCCACCAGTGTAAATTGAATTAATCTGCTTACTTTGTATTGTATATGTTTGTATAGTTTTGGCCGATGAATTTTATATGCTTTAAATTGAATAGTAATCTGTATAGATCTGTTGATAAATTGTTTGTTTTTGTAGTTTGAAGTAGTTTGCATGATATGTATTATCAATTTCTGTATATCACAACTGGTTGAATTGTTTATGCCTTAAATTTAATTACCTTACTTGTTTTGTATTATACATATAGCTCAACTGATGAATGATCGTTTGCGTTTGTAAATTTAATAATATGATTGGCTATGTATAGTATATTCTTAGTAGAGCCATCGATGTAGCTCAGTCGGCAGACTCGCTGGGCTGCTGATCCGGAGCTGTGTTCGGGCTTGGGTTGGATCCCCCTTTGGTGTCATTGAATGGTTTCTTCCGAGGTTTTCCCCAGCCGTGGGACTGAAGCCGGATGGTCTATGGCGAGTCCTCGGCATCACTTCATTTCACCCCTTTGATTTGATTACCTGGTTGGGTTTTTCCGAGGTTTTCCCCCACCAAAAGGCAAATGCCGGCTAATCTTTTGGCGAATCCTCGGACCTCACCTCATCTCACTACATCTCGCCAAAATATTGTAAAAAATTTCACAAAATTGTAAAAATTGTAGAAAATTACGAAATTGTAAAACAGTAAAAATTTGAAAAAATTGTAATTGTAATATTGTAAACTTTTGACTTGTTCCACATCTTAAAGCTTCATTGCTCATGTAAGATCTATGGAATAAAATAAATGAATGAATGAATGAATGAATGAATGAATGAATGAATGAATGAATGAATGAATGAATGAATGAATGAATGAATGAATGAATGAATGAATGAATGAATGAATGAATGAATGAATGAATGAATGAATGAATGTCAAGTAATCTATGGCAAATACTTGGCCTCGTCTGGCCAGATAGCATCTCGCTACCATCAGTTGCATAGTCGAGTGTCCAGGTGCGTATAGGATTTTTTTTTTCATTTTATTGTTGTTACACAGACTTATCCTGACACTATGCACAAATTTACCATTAATATCCTCGGAACCACGCTAAAGGATAGTCTTCAGCTTTGCAATCTAGTATTGTAACACAAATATGATACAACCTGAATGGTTGCACATTTGCCCTGTACCTGACAAGACTGACATGGTGAATTAAAACAGAAGTAATAAATGAATAGCAACTTACGTCGAATGCTTCATCGAGAGGTGCGAAGAGCGTGTACGTCCCTTCCTTCGAGAGTTCTGAGGCGAGGCCGGAACTCTCGATGTAGCTTACAAATTTCCCGGCACCCAGATCTCTGGCCGTATCTAGTATGTTCTTGAGTTCCTTCACTGACGTGAGAGAAAACATACGTATGAAATCAGTACAAGTGGCCAAATAGTCAATAGTCTACTGTATATAGAGTGTTTCCGAGGTGGTGTTACAAATTTTCAGGGATGATGGGGAAGGACACATGTATCAATTTGAGATAAGGACCCTGGTCCGGAAATGACTGAGTCGAAAGTTGTAAGCAAAAATAGTTGTGTGGAAATGGAATTGTAATTTCGCACCACGTGCCTTCCTTCCCTTAACTTTTGGAACAGTAGTGGAAAAATGATATGGGCCGGATGTCTCCTACGTGGGTATAAATTTTCGAGCTATAGTCATTATTTTGTGTAGATAGTCTATAAATATAACTTTTTCATTTATATCACATTAATTTATTACTGTTGTAAAGTCATTATGACTCAGCAACTTGTAAAACAAGAGAGAGAATTATTTTTCAATAATTTTATATTATTATGTCATCATTATTTTTTTATTATTTTTTTTATTATTAGTCTATTATTTTTCTATTGTGTACATTTTATTCAATTGTCGGTTTCTGGTTTAATTATGTGAATTCTACTTACTTGTAATCTAATACTAATATGTATACTAATGTGTTTATTTTTATTTTTACTGTGTACATTTTTTATTGAATTATCGGCTTCTGCTTTTGTGTGATTCGTATTTGATTCTAACAACAATAATATGTATTCCACTATGTCTATTTTTGTTTTATGGGGTAAATTTTTATGTAATTACCTCTTTTGATCTCACTATGTAACCTAAATCGTATCAGTATGTAATTACTTAATTCCGATCCAGTTGATGTTCAACTATGTAAGCACATTTTAATCCTGGTTCAGAAAGCCTTACGGCTTAACTCTGCCAGGTTAAATAAAGCCATTATTATTATTATTATTATTATTATTATTATTATTATTATTATTATTATTATTATTATTATTATTATTATTATTATTATATAGAGTGAATCAAAACCCTGGGAACCATATAAATATCTTCCATATGCTTGATTTTTTATTACTATTTGTGTTACCAGTATTTGTAAGACCAAATGCTCTACCAGTAACACATTCGATTCTATCCCTCAACTATCTCAAAAGCCGCCAGTTTCGATGCGATTTTGAAATTTTAAATGGAAAGAGGGTCATGTAGGTACTCAAAATCATGTGAAATTTTCTGAATAAAACAATGGTGCAATCTGTTTTGAGATCTACCTGTTTATTTGTCTATGGTATAGCCTACATTAACTGCAGCAGGTAGTTAGTAAAAAACTCACCGCCCGCACATCCTTGTTGGCCCGCGACCTGCTGGTATCCTTCGCAGCATTCATATCGTATCAGCCTGCAAAGAAAGCAAACAGATATGACGCGCTGTGTGTTGTTCATTGACGCCCAAATTACTAACCAGGTGAAAAATGGTAATATATGGTCCAAGTTTGAAACAGTAGTAGTAGTAGTAGTAGTACTGTCATCCTCTGAGGAGTTTACTGCTGAGAGGAATGCGGTTCCGACTAGTCTAGCGCGGTACTGGAGTGGGAGGGAACAGTGACAGCGGCAGTCTGGAAGGAAGTACAATCATACTGAAAACATTCGCCCAATTTACGAGAGCAGTATGCCTATTAGTAAGTTTTCTAACGTATTTTTGGCGAGATAAAGATACAGCCATTCTTACTTACGTGTTCAGAGAAGGAAAGTATTTTAGAAAATTTTATTTATTTATTTATTTTTATTTATTTATTTATCCATTTATTTATTTATTTATTTATTTATTTTTATTTATTTATTTATTTATTCAAACAAATTTCTCCATCTAACGACACCACAGACCAAAATCATGTTCTTATGTTGGCAAAATTGTGTATGTAATTAAATTTGGTGGGAAACGTAACGGGACGGTTCAAAGCTACAGTGGTAACTCTCCAGTATAGCATTAACTATAAAAATAATTGATTTTTAATAACAATATTATTATCTTACGTAAGTTTTGTAGTTATATATATATATATATATATATATATATATACTATATAGCCGCCACTCAGTAAATTATAGAAATGAAGATCTAATTTAAGATATTCTCTACATTTACTTACATAACCCCAAAACGTTTCACTTTCTTATCATCAATAAAGCATTAATATGCATAATTAATGAAAAATAGTCACATCATGGCATTAACTATAATAATATTTCATTTCTAATGGTAATAATGTCATCAAACCACCTCAAGTTTTATAGATTTTAATATCCAATACACAGCTGTACTCAGAAAATTACACACCGCAGAATTAGACCTGTAAATTATTTTTAGTAAGTCTTGAAGTTTTTAATAACCAATTGAATTTGAACTCTATGTTAGCAATCCTGCAGGTCATGGCCTTCGTGTAATATCGTATTGTTTATTATAGTTTGTGTTTTGTTTTATACTGAAATGCAATTAGTTCCCAAAACTGACAAAAGATGGATTTTGGAAAATAGGAAATTTATGTAGGAAAACAAACGCTTCACTGAAAGTTATTATTTTTCTGAAAATCCTTGGATTCCAAGCTTCAAAATGGCGGGCCATTCATTAAAATTCGTTCAGCTGTTTTCCCTTAATTTCCATTACCAGTTCAAATTATATATAGAGATAGTACCTATAGGCTAATTTGTTTGCTTTTTTAAATTTACAGTTAACGTAAAGTCTTAATTATATGCATACTACAGATGTATGCAGTTGTTGTTATTGGTATTAAATATCCATTGTGAGGAAAGAAGTACCTTACACAAATAGTGTCTGTTTTATTGATGATGTGGAGAAAGTTTCGCTCGTGAGCGTCAGCTACCCTTAGAAGCAGGTGACAGAATGCGTGCCACCTGATCCACTTTGTCACTGTCATGTAAGAGAATTACGACATGTGACGACGACTGCAGCTGACATGCATTGCATCTCTAGATGAGTAAACGTCTGCCTTAAAACTAGATCGCTCTATATGTTTAAATTGTTATGCAAAACATTCCATGTTGACACACACACACTCATTCGAAATACAGATGTGAAAGTTGAGTTATTATAATATACAGCAAATAATTAAATACAGAGGTGTGAAAATTATTAGAATAATCTTAATTTTAAAGGATTTTTAATAGTTCCTTCACAAATATTAATTGAATTGATGAATATTGGTATATATTACTATACTGATGTAGGATATATTTACTACTAACAATGCCGGAAAGCACTGTTGTACATTGGTATTTTTCTTATTTTACAATTGTTATGGGAATTCAGAAATTATTATATTATGTTGGCGGAATTGGAAACATCAAAAATTATATGCACAAAACAGATGTATACGTTCATTTGAACCTTCACAACAATGTAAACGCAAAGAACAATTTATTTAAAGCATTTCTTAATTAATTTTTGATGTTTCCAATTCCGCCAACATAATATAATAATTTCTGAATTACCATAAGAATTGTAAAATAAGAAAATACCAATGTACAACAATGCTTTCCGGCATTGTTAGTAGTAAATTTATCCTACATCAGTATAGTAATATTATATACCAATATTAATCAATTCAATGAATATTTGTGAAGGAACTATTGAAAAACCTTTAAAATTAAGATTATTCTAATAATTTTCACACCTCTCTACAAGTTCATGTTAGAAGTTGAACATTAACGCAATACTTTGTGAGTTTATTATGTATGTATTTATTCACACTGCAAATGGGTATATACCCGGTGGCAGTGGTAACTAATTACACTCAATAATGGCAATTAATAATAAACACAATTAATAAAATACAATAATTAATAATAATAATAATAATAATAATAATAATAATAATAATAATAAAATACTAATAACAAGGAGCATCCTAAATTAAAATGAAGCATGGTCACTTAAAATAGCATTTAAAGTAAATCTAATTTGCATCTTAACCCTAAGCTCGAACTAAGACCCACGAGTCTGACAGGTTCATATCTGCACAAGTACCTTTCGGCACTACACTTATTTCGCTGTCAACTCACTCACTGCACTGATTCTACCTGATTTCACTAACACTTCTAACCATTTCACTGTTCGAATACTTTGCACAGCCATTTCACTGACACCAACACACTTCACTTACACAATAGACTTCACTGACACCACACACACTTCACTGACACAACACACTTCCTCACTGATAGAACACTTCAAATAACAAGATATCAATTACACCCTTTAACTAGTGTGTATAATATACTACCGTCTTTAGTGAAGTTCTTAAGCCTATTTTTAAATACATTTTTGGTTGTTGGTAAAGTCTTTAGTAAGTCCGCAGGTAAAGCATTCCAGTCCCTGATAGTACGATTGAGAAAAGAAAACTTTCCAGTGTCCGTCCTCTGTCTTCTTTCCCTCAATTTATATGAGTGGTCGTTCCTTGAAGAGTAATTTGGCGGCTGCAACCTATTTTTTATTTCTCTCCAGGCAGGCTCACGTCTGTATGTTTTGAACATTGCGCATAATCGAATTCGCGTTCTCCTGTCCGTGAGTATGTCCCATTTTAATGGTGAATTATTACGACAATACTTGAGAGCCCGTTTTTGAATCTTTTCCAGTGTCTTAATATGTTCTAATCTGTAAGGATCCCAACATACAGCACCATATTCCATTACTGGACGAACTAGTGATTTATATGCAATCTCTTTGGATTTATCAGAGCCTTTTCTTAGTACCCTTATCACAAAGTGTAACGCCCTCCATGCCTTTCCCGCTGTGTCAGTAACATGTTCCCCCGAGCCGAAATCGCTGCGAAATGTTATTCCGAGGTATTTACATTTGTTAACTTCCGGAATGGTTTCACCCCCTAACATATACGATGCGATTATTTTAATTCTTTTTCTTGTAAAGCTAATGGCTTTGCTCTTTAGATAATTTATTTTCATTTTGTTGGCCATTGCCCAATCGTTTATTCTATTGAGGTCATTCTGAAGAAGAGTAGTATCTTCATGACTTTTTATTTCCCTATATACGATACAGTCATCCGCGAATAATCGAACCCTGGACAAGATGTTAACTGGCAGATCATTTACAAAAGCAAGGAATAGAAGGGGCCCCAAGACACTCCCCTGCGGGACCCCGGAAGTAATTTCTATTGGGCTCGATAATTCCTCCCCCATTCGATAATTCCCCCCACCTAACGACTGAATAATTTAATTATACATTTTTAACTGTCCAACGAAACAATGTGGACTACATAATTATATCCAATATGAATCTAAAGTTACAGAGTTTTCGTAAATCCTTCGAAAGTGGGAAATAAAATGAATAAACTGAATTGTTTAAGGGGTTAGGTACTACAGCAGTAAAATTTTGGAAATATTCAACATTTTTTCCCTCCATTATTGTATCTTATGCAACAATGAAAATTAGTATGTGTAAAACACTGTCCTTCTGCTATATGAAAAAAATATATTTACGATTTTAAAAAATTATTTGCATTTTTTTTTTCAAAATTCAGTTCACTGTGCAGTCGACCTGGTTGGCAAGTTGGTATGGCGCTGGCCTTCTATGCCCAAGGTTGCGGGTTCGATCCCGGGCCAGGTCGATGGCATTTAAGTGTGCTTAAATGCGACAGGCTCATGTCAGTAGATTTACTGGCATGTAAAAGAACTCCTGCGGGACAAAATTCCGGCACATCCGGCGACGCTGATATAACCTCTGCAGTTGCGAGCGTCGTTAAATAAAACATAACATTTAACAGTTCACTGTGCATTGATGAAGCTTTTCCCACATAACTAAAAAAATATCCAACATTCTGTGATGACATTTCTTGTGTGTATTAATGCATGTCATATCTACAATATGACGCAAGATCACTTCTCTGCCTTTAATAGATTGTCTGATAAAAAATAAATCCAATTTACAAAATGGTCAAATACCAGTATTTTCTTCTAACACAAAATAAAAAAAAAATATTCTTTATTAAGGAATGTAGTTGAGAGAGCATGATATTGTAAACATGAGTTTCAGCAATAAAATAAAAGAGAGAGAACATGAAAAAGTTAACAGGTTAATGAGTTGTGAAGAAAACACTTCATCATTGCACAGTGAACTGCACATTTTGAACTTTGAAAAAAATATATATATATATAATTTTTTTAAATCTTAAAAATATTTTTTTCATATAGCAGGACAATGTTTTACACATACCAATTTTTATTGTTGTACAAGATACAGTAATGGAGAAAAAAATATTGCACACTTCTAATAATTTTACTGCTGTAAGCTGTACCTAACCCCATAAGACGTTACAATTTAAATATATGTGTTATTACTAAACTTATAGTAGAAGAATTCATATATTTTAGTTCCAAAATTAATACCAGGAATAGGTCTAATATAAATGAAGAAACAAAAGCTAGAATTATAACAGAAAAGACGAGCTACACATAGTGCTTTATATCTTGAGCGATAGCGACTGTTACATTGGAAGTCGTTGGTACAAACTGTCATGCGTTACACAGGTTTCTACAGTGTAGCTACAATAGGATAACAGAGAGGGTTTGGAATTGAACGGGTTACATCAGCTGCTTGTCTATGCGGATGATGTGAATATGTTAGGAGAAAATCCACAAACGATTAGGGAAAACGCGGGAATTTTACTGGAAGCAAGTAAAGAGATAGGTTTGGAAGTAAATCCAGAAAAGATAAAGTATATGATTATGTCTCGTGACGAGAATATTGTACGAAATGGAAATATAAAAATTAGAAATTTATCTTTTCAAGAGGTGGAAAAATTCAAATACGTGGGAGCAACAGTAACAAATATAAATGATAGTCGGGAGGAAATTAAACACAGGATAAATATGGGAAATGCCTGTTATTATTCGGTTGAGAAACTTTTATCATCCGGTCTGTTGTCAAAAAATCTGAAAGTTAGAATTTATAAAACAGTTACATTACCGGTTGTTCTTTATGGTTGTGAAACTTGGACTCTCACTTTGAGAGAGGAACATAGGTTAAGAGTGTTTGAAAATAAGGTGCTTAGGAAAATATGTGGGGCTAAAAGGGATAAAGTTACAGGAGAATGGAGAAAGTTACACAACACAGAACTGCACGCATTGTATTCTTCACCTGACATAATTAGGAACATTAAATCCAGACGTTTGAGATGGGCAGGGCATATAGCACGTATATGTTAGTTGGGAGGCCGGAGGGAAAACGACCTTTGGGGAGGACGAGACGTAAATGGGAGGATAATATGAAAATGGATTTGAGGGAGGTGGGATATGACGATAGAGAATGGATTAATCTTGCTCAGGATAGGGACCAATGGCGGGCTTATGTGAGGGCGGCAATGAACCTCCGGATTCCTTAAAAGCCAGTAAGTAAGTAATAATAATAATAATAATAACTGATGCGTTTAATTCTTTTTTAAACAAGAGTATTAAAATGTAACTTTAATCAGCATGAAATGCTAGTTTTTCTATTTAATTCAGTATTTTATGTTCTGCTAATAATATATTGGCAATTTATAAAAATAAAGTAAAGACTGTTTCTAATTCACTTCATAAAAGCGTCCTTACTGCATGAAGATTGACTTCGATCACGTAATAGAATGAATGGTTAATTAGTTCTGCATTGACTGCGTTTACTCCTAAACGGAGAAATATAGAAACTGATTTTACAGGATAGCATACTCTATTTTGCTGCCGTCCTTTGCCGTTACAAGAAAAATTCCTTGTAATATGTTTTAATCTCTGTCATTTTAGCTATTAAAATTGTCTATATTTCATTGTGGATAAAATAAATAAAAAATTAATAAAATCATATTATTCTTTATTATAAAGTTGTATTCTTTAGTAATTTACTTAAAATTCTTTTAAAACAAATGTTATTAACCGTGAAATGAAATAATGTCCACTAACTGGGCAACAGAAATATGCATATAAAGATTACATTATAAGTTATGAGGCGTTACATCATATTTCGATAGAAAGAATGAGTAAAATGATCATGAAATATCAGCGAATTACAAGACCTAGGAATCAAACCCTGATAATCCACATTACCAAATCATCACTCCACCCCGTGACTAGATTAACTATTGATCCCAAAAGATATGATTGGCCATAACGTTTCTCTGCAATTTCTTTTGTGGACCATTGGCATACATCATATTATTTATTAATTATTACCCAGCCAACACATTCTCCTCTCAATGAAGGCAGGAACATTATATGTTATTACAAGATAACGTCAATACACTTATAATGCATTCCGAGAAAATTTCTTGCAAGATGATTAAATTTCATTTGTCACGCTGACACATTTACCACTATATCACTTTTCTTAATATGTTTGTAACAAGAAGTTTGTTATTTGACCATAGTAAATATTGTCACACACCCAGAGAGTCCACAAACTACGTCACGAAGCAGGTGTTCTTGTTTGTTAGAGTAACACATTGCCACAGCCTTCTGAACACTTCTTAAGCCACAGGGACATAAGTTTTGCTGTCTGCCAAGGAAGAGTCTAGATCGTCTTTAAGTGTCCAGATATCGAGTTCTGCAGAAAAAGCGTAGAATTGTAAAATGTTCAACTTGAAGGAACTTATGAATCCAAAGGACATTATCTCGGCCATCAAACCGTTGCTTTACATGTCGAAGATATTTGGGCTAGCTCCATTCTTCTGTAATACTAAGAGATCTTCAACAAGAATCCAGATCTCAAGACTTGGAAAATTGCATTCCTGTGTAATGTGTTGCGTTTTATTCGTGTGTCTGATCGTTGTATGTGAGTGGAATATAGAACAACAGCTCCTAAAACCCAACTTGATACTTGGTATCGTGAAGTTCTCGAATTCTTGTCTTTCCTCACTCGCCGTGATCGTGTCCTATATTCTCTGTGCAACGATTAATCCACAAAAAGTTAAAAAGCTTCTATTCTACATATCTCATGTTGACACCTATCTGATAAAGTCAGCGGATTCTTACAAGACGATCAGCATCTCTCTTCTGATTGGAATATTAGTCTTCTTCGTTGTAAATTTGTCACATTGTAGTTTGTACCTGATGACTCCTGCTCATTCTCAATACCACTTACTGTATTTTATATCTTTTCTTCTTCATGTATTGAGTATGATTACATATTTCCAGTTTGTTTCTTCAGTTCTATTTCTAAAGCATCGATTTGCAAAACTAAATGATCAATTGTTGATCATCTTTGGCATTGACGATGAAGAAGCGTTGATCGACAAGCAGCTAGGGAGAAATAGAATGCAAAGTGTTCAAGCAGAGGAATTGGAATCAAACTGTCAAACGCATGCCGACCTGAAGAATGGATTTCCAGAGCCTCTTGCTGAAGACAGTGAGAGAAGCTTAAAAATTTCATCTCTCCGTGGTATTCACAATATATTATGCGATGCTTCCGAGTTGACAAATTCAATATTTCAAGTTCAAATTCTTATGGGCTTCATCGAATTGTTCATAGGAATTATTTTGTGTCTGTATGCTAGCTTGACTTTCGTCACAAAGCTTCTGACCTGCCAGTTCTACAATACATCAAAATTGAACATTCTGACGTGGTTTCTGATGTGGGCCACGATGAGCTTGTCCAAATTTATAGCTGTCATTGCAAGCTGTCATGGAGCGAACCAGAAGGCGAACTACACCGCGGTGCTAGTCCACAAGCTGCTGGTGCTGCACACTTCAGAGCCTGGCGTCACATCTGAGCTTAAGCTGTTTTCTCTTCAGCTGCTGCACCGACGGCAACAGTTCAGTGCCTGCGGATTCTTCCCGATAGACTTCACTCTCCTGTACAGCATGGTTGGCTCTGTCACCACGTACCTCATTATTCTGTTTCAGTACAGCGGTCATGATATCGACAATGTGATTGAACTGTGCAACAGAACATCCAATAAGACTGTGTAGCTGCTTTCTGATGACCTCACAATGTGGTTCTCCCGCGTGCTTAAATTCTACCAATCAAGTTTCAAATTATGTGTTAGATTGCTTTATACCTGAACTCAATCGTATGCTATATTATAACCACTGTTATAAATTAATCTTAGCGTTAAAATATAACAGGATGAAAATCCAATATCATCTGAAGTACCGTATATACTGTATTTGCCTGTAGTTAGAAGAAACTGTTTTTTCTTACAAGTGTGTGATTATGATTATGGTCAGTGCATAGATTTGAATGGTTCCATATTTTATTTGGAATTTTGCAGATAATACTCGTCGTGTTATGAGTATAAAAAAATGCCATGTAATTACAGAAAGAAGTGCATTTATGTGATTAATTAATTTAGTGGAAATCATCTATGTAAAATATCAGTTTGACTGGTATATTCTTGTTACGGATTAATTATATCACATTGAAAGTAATATACTCTTACTTTTTCGTTAATATTTTTAACTATTCTGTAATTGCGTTGTTTCACCCCAGAGAGCTCGCTGACATAATTTGTATATGTCATTTAATCCATCAATGTCATTACTAAGAAAGACGAAGAATCAGACACGCCCCAAAAGCCCACAAACTACGTCAAAGACCGAAGCACTATTGCTTCTGGGAAAGATTAGTATATATCGTTGGTTCAGTTTCTTGTCCATGGGTTAACGAAGAGGTCAAACTGTGTCTCGATGTGTCCATGATCAGAGATATTGCATAAATGTGAATCAACAGCTGCGTCTGCTTCTGAAATGGAAAGATTGGCGAGTGTAATAAATCTCAAAGCTCTGAAGGAAATACTGTCAGCAAAGGACATTTATTCAGCAAGTAAACCACTTTATTTTTTATCCAAAATATTCGGGTTGGCACCTTTTACCTACGAGAACAACTCTCGACAGTCTTCTGTGCGTAAATTTCGAATATCTGCCATAGGCACCATTCACACTTGGTTAATGTGTCTCCTACTGACAATATTTCTTCTCATCCTGTCTGTTTACAACATAGAAAACGAGTTTCCTAAATACAAGTTGATAATTGACTTTGTGAATATTTGTGATTCGTACTTTTCATCACTGACAGCTATTGTATCATACGCTTTGTGCGCGACAGTCAACCGCAGAAAAGTGGAGAAATTGCTTTTACTTATAGTCAAAGTTGACGAGTGTTTAATCAAGTCAAAGAAATCGTACAGAAAAACATGTGCTTTGCTTGCAGTTGGTGTAACAGTTTTCCTCATCGTCCACGCTATGGGCTATGTTATGTGTATGTTGATACCTCAAGATGCTAAAGACTACTACATACAGTTCGTTTATTTTTCAATCTATGTACTGGAATCGGTTACAATAATGCAGTTCATTTATTCAGTGCTTATACTAAAAGACAGATTTGAAACTTTGAACACAGAACTGCTCTCTCTTTTTGGTGTTGATATGGAGGGTACATTGATAGAACTTCAGCTGAGATTTGGTCAAGTTGAAACTATGACAAGTAAGGAAGAAGAAACGGATTCAATAGCAAACGATGGATCACAGAAAACTCAACATTGTGAAGAGAGTTTATTGAAGTGTTCAAATATAAAATTTGGAAATCTGGAAGAAATCAATCTTAGATCAAGTTCGAAAACATGGCAGAGGAGCATGCGTATCAGGAAACTGCGTGGCATCCACAACATTCTATGCGATGCTGCTGAGCTGACGAATTCCATATATCAAGTTCAAGTTCTTATGGATCTGATAGGGGTTCTCGTTGAGATCACGTCCTGCTTGTACCTAACGCTCACGTACGCAGCGAAGCTGCTCACATGTCAGCTGATGAGTCCGCTGCAGTGGAACCTCCTGGGCCTGTTTCTCGTGTGGGTTGCCATTAACTTGTCCAAGTTGTTTGCGATCATGGTGAGCTGCCGTGGTGCCAGCAAGGCAGCGAACCACACCGCGGAGCTGGTGCACAAACTTCTGGTGCTTCAGCCTTTGCACTCGAATTCATCTGCAGAACTGCAGCTGTTCTCGCAACAGCTGATGCACAGCAAACTCCACTTCACCGCCTGTGGGCTGTTCACGATAGACTTCACTCTTCTGTACAGCATGGCCAGTGCTGTCACCACTTACCTGATAATTCTGCTGCAGTACAGCGGGCATGACATTGTTGACATTATGAAATTGTGCAACAAGACTGCCCACACCACTGTTTGAACTTTCCAAACAGTGGATTTTGCTAGTTACATCCCGATGCACTCGAATTCATCTGCAGAACTGCAGCTGTTCTCGCAACAGCTGATGCACAGCAAACTGCACTTCACCGCCTGTGGGCTGTTCACGATAGACTTCACTCTTCTGTACAGCATGGCCAGTACCGTCACCACTTACCTGATAATTCTGCTGCAGTACAGCGGGCATGACATTGTTGACATCATGAAATTGTGCAACAAGACTGCCCACACCACTGTTTGAACTTTCCAAACAGTGAATTTTGCTAGTTACGTCCCGATGCACTCGAATTCATCTGCAGAACTGCAGCTGTTTTCGCAACAGCTGATACACAGCAAACTGCACTTCACCGTCTGTGGGCTGTTCACGATAGACTTCACTCTTCTGTACAGCATGGCCAGTGCTGTCAAAACTTGCCTGATAACTCTGCTGCAGTACAGCGGGCATGACATTGTTGACATCATGAAATTGTGCAACAAGACAGCCCACATCACTGTTTGAACTTTCCAAACAGTGGATTTTGCTAGTTACATCCCGATGCACTCGAATTCATCTGCAGAACTGCAGCTGTTCTCGCAACAGCTGATGCACAGCAAACTGCACTTCACCGCCTGTGGGCTGTTCACGATAGACTTCACTCTTCTGTACAGCATGGCCAGTACCGTCACCACTTACCTGATAATTCTGCTGCAGTACAGCGGGCATGACATTGTTGACACCATGAAATTGTGCAACAAGACTGCCCACACCACTGTTTGAACTTTCCAAACAGTGGATTTTGCTAGTTACATCCCGATGCACTCGAATTCATCTGCAGAACTGCAGCTGTTCTCGCAACAGCTGATGCACAGCAAACTGCACTTCACCGCCTGTGGACTGTTCACGACAGACTTCACTCTTCTGTACAGCATGGCCAGTGCTGTCACCACTTACCTGATAATTCTGCTGCAGTACAGCGCGCACGACATTGTTGACATTATGAAATTGTGCAACAAGACAGCCTACACCACTGTTTGAACGTTGTTAGTTACATCCCGGATTATATCAGAAATGAATATCTAACACAACATCCTGTAGTCTGTTCAAAGTGGCTGGTTTTGAAATCTGCCTTGATCGACACTACTGAATACATTTAATTGTGTTTATAAATATATGCAATGTCTCTGCAATAAATACAAATGATTTCAACGTAATCTTGATTAAAATGTGAAAGCAGGGAAAATGAAATGATATGTTCAAGTTTGAATGTGACTTACATTACAAATTTTCAATGTGTACACCATACCTTTCCCTTTACCTTGCAGCTTTCTTTATTGGCTAACTTACCACTTGCAGACATATATTTTTGTTGGTACTTCCATCAAACTTTGTACGAAGTCTTCTTAACAAGAATAAGATGATAAGAGGATAAGGATAAGATGAGATACCAAGAGGAGTTAGACATGACATTTATGAAATTTTGGATTGTGAAAAATACGATAAATGGAAGGAAAGAATAGCTGAAAGTAGGTTTGAATTAAGTTGTAAATGCTCGATTACATTTCGTGACGTTACTCTCGAAGGCCATCATTCGGAAGTTTAGATTCGCAAGCAAAATGTCATATTTTTGTATTATTACTCGTATTCAGTGCACATTATCGGATAAAAAGAAAATTCAAATAATAGTTGTGTTGTTAAGATTATTCTAAAGTGGAAATGATTAATCTTTTCCACTGCCGGCACCCTTTGAATTTCCAAACGTGCTCTTAAACTCCCTCAAGATTCGTTATATTTTATTTAATTATGTAATTTAAAATAAATTAGGTATACTTGAGCAATTAATAGAAGACTTGCCTTTTTCGCAACTAGGTGGAAAAATTCAAATATCTTGGAGCAACAGTAACAAATATAAATGATACTCGGGAGGAAATTAAACGCAGAATAAATATGGGAAATGCGTGTTATTATTCGGTTGAGAAGCTCTTATCATCCAGTCTGCTGTCCAAAAATCTGAAAGTTAGAATTTATAAAACAGTTATACTACCGGTTGTTCTGTATGGTTGTGAAACTTGGACTCTCACTTTGAGAGAGGAACAGAGGTTAAGGGTGTTTGAGAATAAGGTGCTAAGGAAAATATTTGGGGCTAAGCGGGATGAAGTTACAGGAGAATGGAGAAAGTTACACAACACAGAACTGCATGCATTGTATTCTTCACCTGACATAATTAGGAACATTAAATCCAGACGTTTGAGATGGGCAGGGCATGTAGCACGTATGGGCGAATCCAGAAATGCATATAGAGTGTTAGTTGGGAGACCGGAGGGAAAAAGACCTTTAGGGAGGCCGAGACGTAGATGGGAGGATAATATTAAAATGGATTTGAGGGAGGTGGGGTATGATGATAGAGACTGGATTAATCTTGCACAGGATAGGGACCGCTGGCGGGCTTATGTGAGGGCGGCAATGAACCTTCGGGTTCCTTAAAAGCCATTTGTAAGTAAGTAAGTAAGTAAGCAAATAAAAATATTTCGGTACTAGTTTAGAAATTTACAATAAAGATTTCTAGATTAGATTACACAATATAATGATTTCAATTGGGGACTCTACAAGGAGCTCTGTTCATATTATTAGACCTATTTTCAATCTACGGTGTTATGAAATATTATTTAACTCAGAAATAGGGTCTGTTTTTATCATATAATTTTGTTGCTTAGAATTGAAATGAAACCACATCTTACAATTTTAATGCTCTTATGTTATCGAAATATTTTACTACTCAATAACTATATTTTATTTATATTACAATTTCATTTAATTAATTAAATACGTAATAATGTCTCAGTTCTGCATTCTACATGGCTTCTTTTTTAACGATTTCTTCTAACAATTACAATGTTTAAAAAAAAGGAAGACGCCAATATTTTCTTAATGCGTAACCTATTGGTGAGAAGGTAAGACTGAATTTAATAAAAATATTGTTTATTATTTGAGAATACATTTTAATGTTCTAAACCCAATTAAATGTGTTTTTAATATTTTTATAATAAAACTTGGAACTCGTATAAAAGTGCTATAACCACAGGTTAAGAACTAATTTGCTAAAGTATTCCAAGTTTAAAGAACGGCTGTCAAGATTTTAATCATTTTAAACTGTTTAAATTTCCTTTATCTCATGAAGTACACGTTATTTGTTAGTGAAAGCAAACAACGTATCTTTTTAGTAAGAGATTGGCATGCAGATTCGCTTGCTCAAAGAGATGTGGCTGCGTTCATTAATTTTGTATAAGCTAATATAGAATAGCAATGAATATGACATGATTATTGGAACAAACTATTATTTTCTACCATAGAGTGTAACCTATTTCAGCAAATTAAGTACATCATCTACATAAAGAATATAACATTAATTATCAATTCGAGGGCATCATACCAGAAGGGCGGTCAACAAATGCAATGTTATCGAAATATTCTAATATAACCTATTTATGTTTCAAATCAAACATTTGAAAATTATAATGTACACGAGGAAGAATCAAAGAAAGTACCTTGTTATGTGAACAAGGATATGAGAAATTATTTTATATTTAAATGGTTCTAATGTAAAGTTACAGTTTTGTTGATATGCCCTTCAAAAATGATGCCCTCGATTTTTTTTTCTGGTAATTGTTGAGGAACTAACATGGAGTTGAGTATGCATCAAACTTATGTACTGACGACGCAACCAAAATGCTCAATAAATAATACGGAAATCATTGTTGGTTTGTAGTCTTCCTTAATGATTCGGCGATTAAAACTCTTCTATTGTGTTCTGACTCTAAGGGAGCAGAAATTGAAGACGATGAAAATATTTGGTAAGGCTTTTTTCAAAACCAAGAAATCCGCTTTGAAGATCTAGAGACCATGAATCCTGACTGAGTAAAGGACTGCAGACGTAATTTCCAGCGAGTATTTCCTCAAGCGGATAGAAATCACCGCAGATCCCTGATACTACAGTGATCCCTGATTTTCGAATTAGCAAAGTAGAAAAATAACTTTCTTTTAATGTTTTTAGTAGGTTATTTTACGACACTTTATCAACCTTTATCAACATCTTAGGTTATTTAGCGTCTGACTGAGATGAAGGTGATAATGCCGGTGAAATGAGTCCGGGGTCTAGCACCGAAAGTTACCCAGCATTTGCTCATATTGGGTTGAGGGAAAACCCCGGGAAAAACCTCAACCAGGTAACTTGCCCCGACCAGGAATCGAACCCGGGCCACCTGGTTTCGCGGCCAGACGCGCTAACCGTTACTCCACAGGTGTGGACTCTTTTAATATTGTGTACGTATGAAGAACACAACTGCTTGACTGAAAAGATAGGATATTGTACTAGGGTTGAAGGACCGCTCAGGTTCCGCTTACTCTCTCCCCCGGTAAACCTAGTCTATATTCATTGGGAGCTTTTTAGCCCTGGTACTTATTCATAAAACAATATGCAAGTCTTTACCCAAAGACAGTTTTTTTCAGCTATCAGTCGTGGTTTTTGAGACTAAGTAGCGTGCACGAAAATGTAGGTTTTTTTACGTTTGTTTTCTTTCAAAAACATAGCCCGACAGAGACATTTTGTGATATATTCGAATTTAGCGTATAAAATCATGTGGGATCTCATGTTTTCGTTCAGGTTACAAAAGGGCTGTTGACTAGTGTAATTTTTTAAGTTTTAATAGTCTATGTGCAAATGACAAATTAATAATAATAATAATTATTATTATTATTATTATTATTATTATTAGTAGTAGTAGTAGTAGTAGTAGTAGTAGTAGTACTATTATTATTATTACTATTATTATTATTATTATTATTATTATTATTATTATTAATACTGGCAGAGTTAAGGTCATAGGGCCTTCTCTTACACACTACCAGGTCACAAAGTATACAAGCAGGAAAAAGTTGAAGAACAAAATAGTAACATATTACAAAAAAAAAGTAATAGCTAGGTACCGGATTTTTATGTAATATCAAAGTGTGAAATATGTACATATTTATGTAAGAAAAATAAGCTGAATATGTACCAAAATATGTAAAATTATGACAATATTTAATATCAATATGTGGCAGGTATAGGATAGGTAAGACTCTCTAGTTGTGATTTCATAGAGCACCCGACTTTTTTACCGCATACTTGACACATTGCAATTTTTCCATCTGTAGTGAAACCTTCGTCCATCGCAATCCATGATGTTATTATTGCCGTTAGGATTGAAGATACAGGGGCCAATTTTAGTTAGTTAAAAGCAGTAGATAAACTCACTTGCACTTTATACTGTGAGTACTGAAACTAGAGAAGTGAGTGAAATGAATGACACAACAGTACTGCAAGCACTGTTTCGCTTTACTGGATTAGGAGAAAATAAGAGGAGATGTTGGACACATGCATTTTGGTTGCTCCTGTAAGGAACAAAGTACCTACTAAAACCTCAAACTATAGACATCTACAAACTGTTGTTTGCCTGGAACTAAGGACGTTATGTTTCGTGTCGAAATATATATTTTCTTGGGTAGGTAAAAAGGCTTTTTAAATCTGTGTATTTAAAATTGTAAACTTCCCTAACAGAAGTGTTTTTTTTTTTTTCCTTTTAGAGAAGTAAAAATGAATAAACCCTTAAATATGTAGAATTATGTAATATTAAGCCATAATATCGACCCTCCCAAGCACCAACATTGTAACTCAATTTTTTATTGTTTTGAGTTATCCTAGTTAATATGGTCTTAAATTGTTTCTTTTTCTCCCAGTATTATCATTGTAACTCTAAACCTCCCAATTGTATGTAAAATCTTATTGTTACTCTACATATCTGTATACACTAATTTACACGATAATTTTAAAACTTCATTTTCGTCTCCTGAAAAATGTAAGAAAGTGAGTTACAATGTTAATACTTGTGAGGGTCGATATGTAATGTGGGGTAAATATGTAAGAATATGTAGTATTAAATTTTATTATATTAATGGTAATTACAAGATTCGCAAATATTTGTTATTTATATACGGTTAGGTTGAAAGGAATATAATATGTAATTACATAAAAATCCGGTCCCTAATAATAGCATAACAAAATCGAGACCAAACAACATGAAAATAATATCATAATAGAAAAAGAAAGTAAAATACAGATCTAAAGATTGGAATATAATAAAAGCAACTCAGTTAGTACAAATAGTTAACAGGAAAACGTAAGGAAGAATACAACAAATGGGATGTAATAAAATAATAATAAAACTGAAGGAAAAAATACTCAAATTAAATAAAATCCACAATAAAAAGGGTATGATAATAAATTCATCTGGTGATCAACAGGACAAAACAGTGGGAAAGGAAGGAAAAGAATATATATATATATATATATATATATATATATATATATATATATTACAAAACTATCGCAGAAAAAAGGGCTGATAATTGAAAGGAATCGGAAATTATTGTGTTTTCAAAATACTTATAAAAATATTGTATGTATGTATGTATTTATTTATTTATTTATTAACACTACAATTGGGTATACACCCGGTGGCAGTGATATATAATATACAATAATTACAATTACAGAAATAAAATAAAATAAACGTAAATGAAATAAAATAAAATAAAATAAACGTAAATCCATATTAGATGCAATAAACCTAGGACAATAAATAAAAACTATTCTATAATAACGCCTACGATAAGCAAAAGTAAATCTAATTTATAAGTACTTCTATTTCACCCAACTATTACCAATTTAAGTAATTACATATCACCTTAATTAATTAAATACCAACTTAATTACATATCATCTTAATTAATTACATATCACCCTAATTTATTTACATATCAACTAAATTACATATCATCCTAATTAATTACATATCAACTTAATTAATTATATATCAACTCAATTAGTTACATGACACAACTTAAATAATTACACTGCACCTCCAATTACATTTTCAGTCTAATCTTCTCAACCTTTCCTTAAATGTATTGATTTTAAGAGGACCACCCTGAAAGATTGCCGCAGGTATGCTGTTCCAGTCTACTATTGTGCGGTTAACAAAGGAAAATTTTGCCACGTCCGTTCTTTGTTTTCTACATTTAAACTTTCAAATATGATCAGTCCTTCCTAAGTATGATGGTGTTGCTAATCTAACATTGATGTCGGTCCATGCTTTGTGTCTCATTTGTGCCTTAAAGAATGCGGTGAGTCTGGTTTTTCGTCGCCTTGATTTGAGAAGTTCTCACCCTAAATCTTTTACTATCTCCTCACCATGTCCCTTCCCCATTTTGACATATTTTTCTGCCTTGCGTTGGACCTTTTCTATTGAATCGATTTGGTTTTGTCTGTACGGATCCCAGCCTACTGCTCCATATTCCATAATTGGACGAACAAGGGTTTTGTACGCTAATTCTTTTGACTTTCGGTTAGATTTCTTCAGAATACGCAGGCTTTCCTTGTGGTATTAGTGACTTGTTAACAACAAGTTATATTTTTTAAATAGCAGTTACAGTTTATCTGGAGAAGGATAATGTATATATTGCGTTATTAATTCCTAGCTAACGCGTTAAATTAATTGTCTTCGGATATTGCCGGTATCACAAAAATCAATATATAAAATGTGGACATGTAAAAGGAACAGGAAGCATGACATTTAATCTTGTGGTATCAAATGTAAGTCCACGCCCCAAGAGCTCACAAGCGAATTTAATACCTTCACCCATTCCTATAAACCTGTCTTCAGTTCCATAGTCACTTCGGTGTGTCACGGAACCACTATCCACTCCTTGCTGCTTAAACCTTAACTCTCTGTCTACGTTAAATTGTGCGAGTAAATTTAAGAAATGAATAAATTTGCCATTTTGAGCTACTTAAACGTAATTAAAGAAATTTCAAACGCTAATGATATATATTCGGCAATGAAACCTTTATTTCACATGTCTCGAATTATTGGATTGGCTCCATTTCGTTACAAGAACGACAAAACTAAAAATGGTATACAAGTTTCGCTCCTTGGCACATTGTACTCTGTGTTGATGAGTAGCATCTTAAGTGTACTGTTCATCACTTATTTGAATTGGACTCTTGAAAACGTGTATCCCAAGTATAGTTTTATAATCGGCATGATCATAGTGTCCGACATCTGCTTGACATCAGTCGCCGTTATTGTTTCATTTGTTTTGTGTGCAACAGTGAACCGTTCCAAAGTGTTAAGATTCCTTAATCTAGTTGCAAAGACTGACGATCATCTGATGAAGTCATCCGAATCGTACAAGAAGATGCATGTCTCTCTGATTCTTACTGTAACAGCTTTTTTGGCAACTCACCTGGTGTGCTTCATCATGAAACTACGTACCTCTCCACTGATCAGTAACAGCTTGATGTATTATATAAATTATGTCTTTATTCTTGCCAGTGAAGTAGTCATCATGCATTTAATTTCTTCAGTTCTTCTTCTGAAAGACAAATTTGAAGCTTTGAACAAGACATTGCTGTCAGTGTTTAATTTTGACGGAGAGCTTCATCTGAATGAACTGCGTTGTGGATTCAAACATGAGGAAAGTTCTGTTGGACTGGACACCCACGTGCATAGAAGGAAATCAGCAACGATCTGCACAGTGAACGAGATTTTTGAACCATGTGCCAGTGAAGGTGTTTGCAGTAAAATACAGATTTCAAGATTGCGCGGCGTTTACAATATTCTGTGCGACGCAAGCGACCTGATATCTTCGACTTATCAAGTTCAGTTCGTTTTACACTTGATATTGATATTCGTCGAAGTTACAACGTGCTTTTGTATATGCCTGAAGCACATAACGAACCTGCTTACGTGCCAGTTATCCGCACATTTTCAGTGGAATCTCTTGGCTCTGCTGTTGTTTTGGACCACTGCTAATTTAACGAAACTGGTTGCTGTAACAGCGAGTTGCCGGGGGGCAAGTCAGAAGGCGCACCACATCGCGGTGTCCGTAAGCAAGCTGCTGGTGCTGCCGACCCTACATCGTGATGTGCAGGCGGAGCTCCAGCTGTTCTCGCAGCAGCTGCTGCACCGGAAGCTACACTTCAGCGCCTGCGGGCTCTTCGCCGTGGACTTCACCCTGTTGTACAGCATGGCAGGGGCGGTGACCACCTACCTCATCATCCTGCTTCAGCACAGTGGTCACAGAATAGACCGCCTAGCAGAAATGTGCAGGGGCATGGCGCACGAAACAACCTAATGGCTGTATCGACGTCTAAGTACTAGGCCCATTCACAATGAAAATTAAACATAACCGTAACATAAACACAGAATATCATATGTACTTCGGTACATTATAGTAATATACGTTACAAGAGCGGTATGTTGACGTTTTCATGGTCGAGGAAAAGATTGAAAAAGCGAAACGTAGTTGAGCTTTTTTAATTTCCGAGATCATGAAAACAAACATACCGCTCGTGTATTGTATATTATTTTGTGCGAAGATCGTTTATTACATACCTGAAAGACGAATTTCTAATTAGTTGCATGAAATCTCCATATTGGCTTCTGTTCAATGACGGCAACTTCGGAAAACCAAAATATCTTTCTTCAACATTGTTGCTGTAAAATGTTTTCTGTGTTCACTATACTCCAGCAGGCCGTGATATACGTCTGTCTTTTTTTCCCCAGTCTATAAATGCGAACTTAAAACAAACGGTAAGGTTATGTAATGATTTATTTTTAATATTTTAATAATATTATTTATATAACATATTGCAGTAATAACATCGGCATCTGGAATCTTGTTGATTTTTTCACGGCTTCCTTAATGTTACTTGTATCAGGAATGCAATAAGTTTCGTGGAGTAGTAGACTTTACTTAATTTTTGCAAATATTTAAAAACAATAATTAACATTGCAATTTAGGTGAAATTGCAGTGGTAAGTTTCAATTTATAATTACTACTATGTTAAACGTCTCTAAAAATAATATGTTAAAAGCCTATAGCAGTAAAATGAATGTCGCGCTTAAGCGGTAAGAAAAGGGAAATTGTTATGTGTGTTACGTTTGGGATATTGAATGTGGTATTTCACACTTACCGCGTATTGGTCTGTACGGAAAACAAGCAAATACGCACGATCTCGCACAAAAATAATATATATGAAATGCGTAAATCACTTCGTGATTTAAGACTGCGCTTATTCCGTCGGATCCCGGCCAACTAGTCACTCATAACGAGTGCACCTCAGCACATGTGTGGACTTCAGTCCTACGTTCATAGACATCTATGACGTAGTGCAGAGGGCGGCCACTAGAGGGAACCCAAGAATTGGAACTTAAAGTGAGACGATTCTGTCCGACGCCGGGGTGGGTATCCGGTGTGGCTTAGTGGATAAAGCATCAGCACGTACAGCTGAAAACCCGGGTTCAAATCCCGGCGCCGGAGAGAATTTTTCTCCGTTCCATTACTCTTTCATCGTATAAACACAGAACTTTGCGCCCAGGCTACCAAATGGGATTATTCACAATGATTCACATAAGCATTGACATTAACATTACCGTAAGACGTTAACATGGAAGTTTGCAAACTCCAAACTTTCATGCTTATGCTTACGTGATTTGCAAACAGAACACAATCGTGGAGCTCTGAAGTATACGACAGAATATGAGGAAATGGCGTCGTTGTTATGTTTCCATGGTTACCAAGTATGTTTGCTTTTATGTTTATGTTCCCATCGTGAATGATGGTATGACTTCTTGATTTTACCGTAACGTTTATATTCTTAAGTTAACGCTTAAGTTATGTTTGATTTTCATTGTGAATAGGCCTTAAGCATAGCTCGTATACTCGTGTCGTCTGTGGAATATAGCAACATGCTTGGGAAGATACTGCGTTCCTTCCTACGATGCTTAAAGCATGTCCGAAATTTGTTCTTTTTTTAGGTTTAATAACTGGTAATAATGAGACGCACTGACATGGAATCGGCACAAATATATTTAATATTTAACACGCTCAAATATTCATGCCCTACCGTAGAAGTAGGTAAAGTCAATCATTAGGTGTAAAATCGATCATTTGTGATTTTTATTGGAAATTATATATTTTCTCAGTTACTTGTTAAAATTTTGTTATGCTGACTTCATTGCCTGACATTGTAAATGTAAGCGAGAGGGACAACGAAAAGCCTGCGCATGCCAACAATGGGAACACTGTGTAATTACCGTTGAAGTGATAATTGTTATTTTCAACTTTTTCTCTTAAATGTAAACAAAGTCTTACAAACTCTAAATTATAGTCAGCAGTGAAAGGAGACAGGAAGTATACGTAAGTACTTTTCGTTGATATTGTATCCTGAAATAATAGTTTTACAGTTCGTAAATGTTAGTATTGAAACTTATTATTTTAAGAAAACTTGTACCTTTGTAGGGTTAAGTCGATCATGCCATCGACCTACTCGAAGCAGATAGGACCAGCAGGAAGAATAAATTGTTCACCGAAATATCTCCAACTAACACTTATAAACAGAAAAGTGTCATAGTATAGCTTATATTGATGGGATAGTGGGGAAAGAAGAAGACGAAATTATGGTGAATTTCTTGCGTAAGAGAAGCACTGCCAATGGAACTTTTTTGTGCACCCCTCTGTACCTGACTATGGGAACAACGTAGTTTCTAAAGTGACGTGAGGAGGGGAAGATTTCAAATAACATCTGATTTAAACCTAAGCAATGTTGAATTGCATTTTAGATTATAATTGAAGTGTGGTATTTCAATGTAAATTTTGAATTCTTAATCTTTGCTTGTTGGTATGTGAAGTATTAAAATGTGTTTTTATGTTTTATAAGTTGGCAATCATAGTCACGATTGTACAGTGGAGACCTATAGGCCTAATTGTATCGAATAGTATGATCACAGTAACAAAAGATACACTATATAATGCTATAGGCATATATTGAAGGTTATTATTGTTTTTACACCCTTTATAACAAATAAAATATATGTAATACACTTAATTTGTTTTTTTAAAACATAAACAGTGATCGACTTTACTCCGCAATATTTTAAAATCGATCTTAAACTAAAAATTCAATGGTGATCGACTTTACCCTATTTAAGCAGGTAACTTCGATCGCAAGTCAAATAAAAAAAAACAGTTTTTTATAGATTGTAATTCAGTTCTTGTAACGTGTCTTCATAAGTGAAGGATATGACGACAAAATGATATTTTCTGAGGAACTTCGCTCCATTGCATAACCTCAATATCATTTTAAAAATTGCAAAATTTTGATCGACTTTACCCTCTTCTACGGTACGCGAAGTTGAAACCTGTGACCATGGTTTCCCCGAAGAGTAAAATTAAAAAAATTAAAATTCAAAATTTAAAATAAAAATAATAACTATTATTATTGTTGCTGTTTAGTCAACTGTCCGAAGACAAGTCTGAACTTCACAAGTGATACCAACATAAAAAAGTAATTTGTTTTATGCTTTTAGTTCACGAGCCCCTACCACGCCGTAGCGGAGAACTGAGAAATATGTTCCCAAATTGAAACAGCAGAAAGCCGCCATTTGTAGGTAGAAAACGCGCGGGATTTCGAAACCGCTATTTGAATACGTGTCGTATTGCGTATCCGAAAGCTAAATGGTTTTGTTTAAAGGAACAATACTTTTTTGCGATACCTCTAATACCGTGTCTCTACTGTCAGCAGAGTTGCTAGGTTTTCTGCGAGGGAAGTCGGGATATCAGAAGCTAACCTAAGACATTAGACTTGTCAACAGTTTAGCCTATCATAAGATTTATAGCAGTTTTCTGCAGTGTTCGCGTGCTTTTTAATGTAATAGGCCTATTCGCCTCCGTGAGAAACACTAAAATACGAAGGACACACAGTACAGTGAACACTACAATAATTTTTTCTTTTACTAACCGCGAATAGTCTACGTTTTAACAATTTGCTAATAAATTAATTTTGGAACCGGTACTGCAACAGTTTCACTATTTGACGATGAATCCATGTTTAAACATAGTTCACTAAACTATAAAACGCAGAAATTGTATGTTTCTGTTATTAGTGTAAAGTACGATATCAAAATCCTATCTTTCTTGCCAGTCAACGCACTTGAGATACACAATGTTTACATATTGCGAGAACAGCGACTAGGGACCGGAACGGAATAATCAACAATGCGGTAGAACTAGAAGTTTTATTTCGCGAGTTTAATTGCCTAACGTCAATCAGCTGGGCTAACTCATAGACTTCCTAAATATCCGCAGATTATCTCTGTGTTTACAATGTTACCATTTGAGTCAATATATAAATAAAAATATCGGATAATAGGAAATACAGACTAATTTGTTTAAGTATGTTCAAGGCTAATATCTGTAAAATCGGGATTTTTGTCAATCCCGACTCCCTTTAATCGGGACTCAACCAGGAAATTGGGAGAATCCCGCCTAAATTGGGATACCCGACAACTCTGGCTGTCAGACATAGGTACTGTGTTCAGACTTGCATCATTTTCATGGGAACTCTGAATGTGAACATTCATAACCACGGTTAATAAAAGAATTAATATGTCAACTTTTTAATTCAATCTGTAGGTTAAACTGATGTATGAAGTCAAAAAGTAGTAGCAGCAGTAGCAGGAATAGTAGTAGTAATAACTTAATAGCAGTAGCAGCAGCAATAGCATAAGAAAATGTTTCATTAATCCGTAACTAAGACAGGAATTACTTTCAATCAGTTATATAAAATATATATTTATAATTTATGCAGTTTCTGTATGTTTAAGTTCGGTAAATAATTTTATTATTCATGTATGCACTGAAACAACAGCTGTTTGAAGAAAATGAATGATATAGAGTAAGGACAATAACAGTGTATAATAACGTAGATTGAAAGGTAATTACTATCTTAGAAATGAGTTGAACACACTGAATGATTCAGTGTAGGGTAGAAATTCTCTCTGCGGATTGCACCTATCCACTTTCGGTTAAGGGAATCTTTACTCAGAGGAAACTTGAAGCATAAAGAGTCACAAGGCAAGTACAATAGTTTGTCTTCTGTAACATAATATGGAGAAAAAATCGTCGTAGAAATTAAGGATTAACTAACCAGCGAAATATAACATTCCTTCCTTCTTTACCGTTACATCCGTCTGCATTGCTGCAATAAAAAGCAGCACACGAAAGAACCATACTTATTCAGCTCTACCAAGCAAATGGCCGCTCGTAGTCTGTTCAATTTGGGAACATAACACTAGCGCCAGTGAGCGGCCTAGCGGTTATTTAGTAAGTCTATGTTAGTTAACTAAATAAGTTTTTACACTCGCCAATCGATTTGCTGCATGAATGAGAGAGAGACTGAGACTGCCAAATTCTTAGGGAGTTGAGTTAAATTGTTATTTTCATGTTAGGAAACGAACGTGGGTTCCATAAGTTTGTATCTGAAAATACTGCTACTTGATCAACAGCGTCTCTATCAATTAATTTTAAAGTTTCAAATATTGTTGTATAATGTAAGAATCTTCGTGGTGAATTATACTGTATTTTGATGCAAAAGGAACAAGAGTCAATAAATGCAAGGAAATGTTTATTTTATGTGGGACCAACCAGAGTTGATTGTTGTAAATGTAAAACAATTGCAAGCCATAAAAGTAATATCAACTCATGAGCGTCCTCTCAACCCTGCCTCGCTATCAAATGCAATCCTTTGGTTTTGCAAGATGTTTGCAAGCTTTTGTTTTATACAGGGACATCATTTTATTTTTACTTGCATTTTTATTGTACCTGCATTTCTGAATGTACTTCACTCTCACCCCTTCACTAATGTCCTTGCTCCCGTCAGACACACAAACTTACGGCCGCTGTTGCATTCGAAATCTTCAAGCAGTGAAGTAAACACTGCAGTGTATAGTTTCATAAATATTATTGCGTTTTCTATAGAAGAAAGAACCGTCCACACCTGTGGAGTAACGGTCAGCGCGTCTGGCCGCGAAACCAGGTGGACCGGGTTCGAGTCCCGGTCGGGGCAAGTTACCTGGTTGAGGTTTTTCCGGGGTTTTCCCTCAACCCAATACGAGCAAATGCTGGGTAACTTTCGGTGCTGGACCCCGGACTCATTTCACTGGCATTATCACCTTCATATCATTCAGACGCTAAATAACCTAGATGTTGATACAGCGTCGTAAAATAACCCAATAAAATAAAAAATAAAAGAACCTATATTAAAAATATCGTACTAAAAATTATATTCAAGAAACGGTAAATTCAATTTCAGAGAATATGCTTCAAAATGTTTTTAATAATATGCGTACTGAATTGAAGCCTGCATTGTAACGAACGGCAACCATTTTCAGCAACTTGTTTAAAAATTCGGATTAGCTTTTTTTGAATTGAGGTGGCTAGAAGCAAAGGAATGCTAGTGACATTTGTAATAACATGAGTTAAGTGCATCCAGTGTAAGCAAAAGTATCTAAAATTTAGTGGCAAAGGGATATTTTAATCGCATCACACATTAAAATTTAAATAAAAATTTCACCGATTTTTCGAAAGCTTAAATATTTATACCCCATTTTCTCAAAAGTAACTTAAGTGCACTTACAGCCCTTTACTTACGACCCTCTCAATTTAAATGCACTCTCTATAATGTATGCTAACATCAATAATTAATATGCTAAATAAAGTAGACATTACATAACGAACATAGCCGCCTGAAGAGTTGAGTTTTGAAAAAAAAATGTTACTGCTCTACTGTATTTTGATAAATTCCGTAAAAGTGATGATCAAACTGAAAATCGTAATATCGTATTTCCCTACAACATAAATGGATACACTACTTTTCTCTCCTCCTATACCTAGTAAAATGATTTGTTTACATATTTCACTAGTAACATCAAACTCCTGTAATGGAAGGGGGCAACAGTGTTTCCGAGTATAGCCAGGTTAATGTTAAAAATGTTGGTAAAAATAAAGTGATGTCCCTGTAGTACATCATATTGAATGCTCCAAGCTAACTTCGATTCCACAATCGTTGCTACTTTGTGGTGTAAAGCTAGGCGTTATACGTTACGAATATTGTGCCCAGCAATATTAAATATCTACGTACAACATAATGATGATACTATTTCTTAAGGATAGCGATGAAATATAAATTAAACAGCTGGCATAAATCAGCGAATTGAGAGAAAACATTGATTATATTCGCAGATTATGCATCTGACCTTTCAACTCTTTAATGATCGCCTTGCTATTAGCTCCTGCCAAATGTTATGCTGACATTTGTGCGAGATTGGCATTTTCGCTAGTAATTGAGTATGAAAAATGTCAACCACACATCGGGCAGTGAGTGGTCTCTTCTCAGAAGCACTTTGCTGCAGATACTTTCTGGTTAGCGAAGTCTGGTCCTGAGAATAAAACCCGCGTTGTGCTAAAATAGCAGTAAGACCTGACTTTATCCACTATCATTTTTATTTATAACTGATAACTAGGGCGCGGATGTTGATGAAAAGTCATCTTCTTATTTTTCACATTAGGACGATGCCTATTAATATATAAATCCTTTCTGTGTTAATAGCAACGTAAAAAAGTAATTTCTTATATTGCATTTTTTACGTTTTTGAACTAATAGGTCATTTTTATATTTTTCTCGGCATTTTTGGTCATTTTTAATAATCAATTGATTAACTAGTGGACTTACTCGTGTTAATTATGTAAGATTTGTGTGGCTTACAGCTGTTTCAGTGCTTCACGCACCATCCTCAGAGCCTACTAGATCTCGGCGTCATCTCGAACTTCTCTGCCTGTTATGTGGGGGTGTTTGATTGTTGAAAGGTGTTGAAGAATGGAGTCAAATAGTGTGTGTGTGTACTGAAATTGATCTGTGTGTTGAGAATTTGATCGGGGTGTGTTTTAGTGTGTTTGTATATTTCGTATTGTTCTAGTGTGTTGAGTTTTTGGTTCTTGGGTTGTATGTGTAGGATTTCCATGTCTGTATTTATGTTATTGTATGTATGGTTAGCATTGGTTATGTGATCGGCGTATGTAGATGTATTGTGTCCTCTGGTTATTGCTTTAATGTGTTCTTTGTAGCGTCTTTGGAATGATCTGCCTGTCTGTCCTATATAGAACTTATCGCAACTATTACATGTGAGTTCGTATACACCTGTGTGGTCGTATTTATTTCTTTGTGTTTTTGTGTGTTGAGATCTCTTTGTAGTGTGTTTTCTGTTCTGTATGCTATGTTGTATTTCTGCTTTCTGAATGAAGATGCGATCTTATGTGTGTTTTTGTTTTCATATGTTAGTGTGATGTATTTCTTGTGTTCTTGTGTTTGTGTTGTGTTTTGCGTGTTTTTGTGTTTGTTAAGTTTTCGTTTTGTCTTTCTTATGACGTTGTCTATTATGTTTGGATTGTATCCGTTTTCTTGTGCTATGTATTTGATTCTGTTCACTTCTTCATTGTAGTGTTGTTGGCTCATGGGTATGTTGAGTAATCTGTGTACCATTGTCCTGAATGCAGCATGTTTGTGTTGTACGGGGTGGTTAGATGTGTTGTGTATGTATGTGGTGGTGATGGTTGGTTTTCTGTATATTTTGAAGGTGTGTTTGTTGTCAATTTTTGTTATGGTGATGTCTAGGAAATCTATGGAGTTGTTGTTTTCAAGTTCTAGTGTGTATTGAAGTTTTGGGTGTAATTTGTTTATGTATTGGAGTAGTTTGTGTATTTGTCTTTTGTTTCCTTTGTATAGTAGCAAGATAGTAGCAAGATTCAAAATGGATTATCATTTTTAATAGTTTGAAGAACTTTTAGATCATTTGGAATGCATTTTACTTTCTTCTTTACCGATAGATCTGTTAAATCATTTTCTAACCAAATAGGTCAGTAGTAATTACCTACAGATTAAGTGAATAACAATGAAGTTTAAGTTTTATAGCTTGGAACAGACTCTAAAGTCCATCCCTCATTCCACTGAAGGCTTCACTTCACACAACGGAAGTAATATAAAATGCTTGACACCAGCTTAGTTTAAGTGACGGCTTTGACCACTACTGTTCTTTTGTCGGTACGAGGGTGTCTTTAGATTTTGTTTGAAAGGGGAGAAACTTTCACCGTGTCCTGGACAGGACGTTGTGTCCCCAATATGATTCGGAAGGGGTGCACATTTTTAACACAACGATTGCAAGAATGCACGCTGCGCCCACAATTTGTTTTGTCATTCACATTCCCTCATCTGGAAGATCTGGTAACAAAAGTGAAGAGCGGAAGGAGTAGGAGACGGAGAATGAAGGCACTGACATGGACCACCCCTGATTGAAACACATTGTAAACCCTCATTAAAATCTAAGTTTTCCCTTTAAACCTTCATTTTGTTGCATGCCCTTTTCCTTTATCTTAGCTAAATTCCAGAAAGTTGCCTCCTCTCTCCGAGAGTGAAACAAGGTGACTAATTTTTAAGAAGTTGTGGTGCGAGTACTTTGAATAATATTTAAATGTCATTTTCTTTTGATGTTATGTCATTTTTCCTTTAGTTTAAGGACATTTTAATGATAGTTTTAAGTAGATTTTTAGGTCATCAACATCAGCCCCATACTGACAACTTACAGTTATTTATTATATCATCTGTAGTCAGGTTGGGTTTTCTGACCCATTCCGTACTCTGTTTCACGAATATTCAGAAACAACACTGACATTCACGAATAGAGGAACCCATCCTGTTGTAAGGCCACCATTTAAGGTCACAGGATAAGACATCGGTTATACTACGTCCGGCCTCTATGTAAGGTGGATAAGTTGTCATTTACCTGCAGAAATTCGAACCTGGTTTCGTTGAATTTATAGGTGGAAACGATGAGATTGTTCTTACACTCCACCCTTTAAACAGGTTCATCAGTTGCTGTGTTGAAGAAATATTAATATTATAACTTTTCTTGCAAGATAAAATTTCTCAATCTGAAAAGATCAATTAAAATTGAAAATGATAACGTTTATTCTTGACATTTGAGCCCATATAACAGAATGTAGGTTTTATGAGGTTTATGTGATTCGTTATCTCGTCAAACCAAATGCTTGAGTGCTCCATAGCTTGGAGGGAGAACCTAATTGTGGCGGTAAGTGAGCTATCGAGCTGCAAGCAGAAGCGTAGCGAGGGAGGGAAAGAAGCACTTTCTGCTTCACCTCACGCGCAAATAGGTTTCACGAGATGGCCTATATGCAGTTATACAGTTTATTTGTGTGAGAATAATTCAATGGAATTCCTATTGTTGTTGTTATTAAGTCGACTGTCCGAAGACAGCTTTGAACCTCATAAGTGACACCAATAAGGCATCACTCATGAGGAACTAATCCAGGGTATAATTGGGGTAGGATGACCAGTTCCTTTCCCCTTCCGTTGCATATATCGCTGACTAGTAACATATTACACTAGTCAGGCTTCAGATGTACGCATACAAACAATTGAGGGGGTCAGAAGCAAAGGGGTACAAGTGACATTTCTAAGAACATGAGTTCAGTGCATCCAGGGCAAGATAAAACATCTAAAACTTTATTGGCAAAGGAATATATATTTTAACCACACCACACACTAAAATTGAAATAAAAAATTTCAGTCCACACTTGTGGAGTAACGGTTAGTGCGTCTAGCCGCGAAACCAGGTGGCCCGGGTTCGATTCCCGGTCGGGCAAGTTACCTGGTTGAGGTTTTTTCCGGGGGTTTCCCTCAACCCAATATGAGCAAATGCTAGGTAACTTTCGGTGTTAGACCCCGGACACATTTCACCTGCATTATCACCTTCATCTCACTCAGACGCTAAATAACCTAAGATGTTGATAAAGCGTCGTAAAATAACCTACTAAAAAAAACAATTTCACAAAATTGACTAAAGTTTAAGTACTTTCAACCACATTTTCTAGAAAATAACTTAAGTGCACTTATACCCCTTTGCTTCTGACTTCCTCAATTGTTCTTCCTCTGACACATGAGATGTACTGCCTGGTAGTAGAGGTACATATCAGCCAGAACTTCAATCAGAGGGCGAATTTCTATTATTATCTTAATTGTTCTTGTTCACGTTAGTACTAATTGTTTAAACTTGAAACTAAATTAGTTGAACCGTTAAACAGGTTATGTACCTTATGATAGACGGTCCCATTTCGACACCGGTGTGGTGTAACTGTAAGCATGCCTAACCATGAAACAATCGGGCCCGGGTTGAAATCCTGGTTCAGATAAGTTATATGGTTGAGGTTTTTCCGGGACTTTCCCTGAACTCATTAGGAGCAAATGTTGGGTAACTTTCGACACTGCACCCCGGACTCATTTCGCAGTTGATTAAGCGTCGTAAAATAACGAATTAAAAAATGCAGAAATCATACCCTGTCCTCTCACCAACTAATATTAGTTGATTAGATAAAAATAACCTATTGACATAAGCTTTTCGATTACCTGGTATAAATAAAAGTGACGTCAAATAACTTTTTTCTGAATTACTTTGATTTTAACATGAAAACTTTATAATGTTTCAAGTGTGTATAATAGTACTCACGCTTTCTGCCCACATATATCCCTGTTGCGCCAGTATTTGCACTCAGTCCAGTATTTGTAGTCGGTGCCGGGAATCTCTTCTACCACGCATGCGTTTGGCCTGTGAAGAAAAAAACGAACTTAACACTGTGACAACGCAACATACATCCACTGATTTATTACCACTTCGAAAGTACACTTTTATTGTCATTCCATGCAACGAAGTAGAGATTTATCACTTCTTCTTCTTCTTCTTAGAGAGTGGATTGACGACTCGTGTCTTTTGCTTGACCCCGTAATCATCAACATATTTTAGATGTGTTTGACACTTTTCCGTTGAATATGTTATCCTTAACCTACCCGTAGCTTTACTAGTTCTACCCACATTCATTTTATTTTTAACTAGCTGTACCCGTGCGCTCCGCTGCACTTGTTAGAAATAAATATAAAGTAATTACATAATTAAAATAGGACATCTGGTCCAGGGAACATTCGTGTTTGATAGAAGGATAAATCGTTTAATATGTTACTTAATTTAAATTGTATTTAAATACTGTAATTAAAATGCGATCATTTTGGTCCAGAGACCACTCATTTAGTGCAATGATAATTCCTTTAACATGTTTCTTAATTGTTATTACTGCAAATAATTAAAATATCATCATTTGGTTCAGAGAACATTCGTTTTTGGTGCAATTTGGTCCCATGAAAATTTTGCATAGAATAAAATCATTTTTAAAAAATATTTTGTTATGTAACATTTTTCACGAAAATTAATAATAAGGGAGATATTTCGAGTTATTTAATTCAGGCTCCCTTACAACCCCCCTTTTAAATAAAGTATTTTGAATGCTATATAGCCTAAAATCTAAGTTACAATGAACTTAATTTAAATTCCAATTTTCATATAAATCGGTTCAGTCATTATCGCGTGAAAAGGTAACAAACATCCAGACAGACAGACATACAAACAAAAATTTCAAAAAAGCGATTTTCGGTTTCAGGATGGTTAATTATACATGTTAACGCCAATTATTTTGGAAAATCGAAAATTACCAGAAAAATTTTGGCTACAGATTTATTATTACGATCTTACTAATAAAAACTCTATATACACACGTTTAACTGTCTTATACTTATACAATGAGTAGCTCGTTTATACGTCGTGTGTAAATTCCTTACTAATAATCACTACATACGTCGTGTATAACAGTACAACTATTACACAGCTACGTCATAGTTTCGTCATTACTTCGTTACGAAAGGTAATAGAATATCTGAGGTTCTCTATTGCATCCGGTAGAGCGCTCTAGTGTTGCATGTTAAGTATCGATAGTACAACTGACTCTAATCGATTACCACACTACATTTTGGTCAGAGAGTACAAGCTACAGCAATATTATTCTAATAATTCTATGATCTTTGGTTTGTTCTTCTTTGGTTACAAGGCATCCATCATCATAAAATGACAGTCGATACGAACAGCTGTTAGAGGGGCGGCCATTTTTTCTCTATATACAACGCTTAAACAAGGGGTTTCGTGTATATAACTACTGCAAAGCAATTCCCATTGTATAGTTACAGCCTGTTTATACGTCCATAGCTTATTCACGGTTTATTAGTAACGTTTTCTGTCTCAACTCTGCATAAGTCTCGTATAAAACTATACACGGTTTATTAGTAAGACTGTTAGTATAGATGTAATATGCCCTTGAAAACAGCCATCTTCAATTCTGTTCAAACGTTAAAACCATCTGTTTTTTTCTTTGAACTATTCCTTTAATTATTGTATGTTAAATGGGAAAGGAACTGGCCACCATACCCCATTATCTCCTGGCCTAGTTGCCTCATAAGAAAAACAAATATATGCCGGCTTTTGTGTTATTGTATGATGCAGGAACTTGGGCATTAAAAAAATAGAAATACTGTAACACAATAACAAAAACAGACAACAAACATAAATTCAAAATATACAGGAAACCCATCACCATGGTAACACACATCTCTAATCATCCCACACAACACAAACGCAGCATTGCGATCCATGGTCCACAGACTAATCAACATTTAATGAGTCAACAAGACTATAAGGAAGAAATACACACTATCAAATACAAAGAACAGGAAAAAGGATACTAAGACAAAAGAAGTTGCAAGAAAATGGAAATTCCTCTTCCGATCTTACAGCTCGGCATGTGATTTGTAGCTGTGTACTTTATAAGAACTGGGGAACAATTGCAATAGTGTCATTTCTTCCTGTACTTCCCCAAGAATTCCTTCATGTAAGTCTTCACCACTTAGAGAGATGTTCTGTGCCTGCATTCAGGTATAAGTAACATTTCCACTAACTTGTATAAAATGGATGAATACTATTTTTGATGTGCCAAGAGTAATAAAATTGTCTACTTTCTTACCGAAAGTTTTCCGCCTCATTTCGCAAGACTAATTGAAACGTTGAGTTGGAAAAGGGGTCATGTCCTGAAAAGTAAATTATTCAGGAGAGACAAAAACTCTGGACACGACCCCTTCTCCAACTCAATACTAATCTAACGCACACTTCTATGGACGGGACATGACTCCTTGTTATACCAAACGATGCGTACAGACATAGCAGTCAGGTATCGCCAATAAACACCATTTTGAAAAATGATGGACTTGACCCGTTTTCCAACTCACCGATTCAATTGTAGTAACTTTCTAGGAATATCACTTTTGTTGACGTCGTACAAAATGTTGTCCAATATTCTTTTGAGAAGATTAACTCCATATATAGGTGAAATTATTGGGGCTCTTCAGTGTGGTTTTAGGCGTAATAAATCGACTATTGATCAGATTTTTTGTATTCGACAGATATTGGAGAAAAAATGGGAGTATAAGGGTACAGTACATCAGTTATTCATAGATTTCAAGAAGGCATATGACTCGATTAAGAGAGGAGTTTTATATAATATTGTTATTGAATTTGGTATTCCCAAGAAACTAGCTCGATTAATTAAAATGTGTCTCAGTGAAACTTACAGCAGAGTCCGTAAGGTCAGTTTCTGTCAGATGCTTTTCCAATTCACTGCGGGCTAAAGCAAGGAGATGCACTATCACCTTTACTTTTTAACTTCGCTCTAGAGCAGTAGTGTCAGAGTTGTAAGCTCCAAAACCAGTTGTGGAGCTAGATCGGAGCTTGAGCTTGCTTATGTCTGTGGAAACACCGGAGCACGCAACCAGTCTAGTGGAGCGCTCCGCTCCGTTTAGTCTCTGTCTGACAACGCTGCTTAGAGTATGCCATTAGGAAAGTCCAGCATAACAGAGAGGGTTTAGAATTGAACGGATTACATCAGCTGCTTGTCTATGCGGATGACGTGAATGTGTTAGGAGAAAATCCACAAACTATTAGGGAAAACACGGGAATTTTACTGGAAGCAAGTAAAGAGATAGGTTTGGAAGTAAATCCCGAAAAGACAAAGTATATTATTACGTCTCATTACGAGAATATTTTACAAAATGGAAATATAAGAATTGGAAGTTTATCCTTTGAAGAGGTGGAAAAATTCAAATATCTTGGAGCAACACTAACAAATACAAATGGTACTCGAGAGGAAATTAAACGCAGAATAAATATGGGAAATGCCTGTTATTATTCGGTTGAGAAGCTTTTATCATCCAGTCTGCTGTCAAAAAATCTGAAAGTTAGAATTTATAAAACAATTATTATATTACCGGTTCTTCTGTACAGTTGTGAAACTTGGAGAGAGGAACAGAGGTTAAGAGTGTTTGAGAATAAGGTGCTTAGGAAAATATTTGGGGCTAAAAGGGATGAAGTTGCAGGAGAATGGAGAAAGTTACGCAACGCAGAATTGCATGCATTTTATTCTTCACCTGACATAATTAGGAACATTAAATCCAGACGTTTGAGATGGGCAGGGCATGTAGCACGTATGGGCGAATCCAGAAATGCACATAGAGTGTTAGTTGGTAGGCCGGAGGGGAAAAAACCTTTGGGGAGGCCGAGATGGGAGGATAATATTAAAATGGATTTGAGGGAGGTGGGATATGATGGTAGGGACTGGATTAATCTTGCTTAGGATAGGGACCGATGGCGGGGTTATGTGAGGGCGGCAATGAACTTCCGGGTTCCTTAAAAGCCAGTAAATAAGTAAGATGAGAGTGAATTAAACGACTGCAGGATAAATCTACCATTTGTATCACAAAATTTCTTGGGCTCTCCGGGAATTGAACTCTGCATGGAAGGCCAATGCTCCAGCTATTCAACTAACGGTGCACAGTAAGTTAATTTAATTGAGAGGCTAAATCAGGTCTGCGCTATTACTCACCGCAGGTGGCGCCCGAACAAGGCAGAATTACGTACCTGAAATGGGCACGCAAGTTCTCTCGTGATGTAGGTCTGATTGCTGCCGCCCACGATAAATGAGGCAACAAGGCGCTTCTGGCGCCCCCGGCCTACCGGCCGCTTCCAATTTCGGACTTACACCCACCCACCTTCCTCGCCCACAAGAGTCCTTTATAGTTCTGTGAACTGAACTGAATTAATTTTTAGAGAACTTCATTTTGTAATAGTAGCCTTCTTTGTGGAACAGGTTTGAATTAGAGACACAGAAACCTAGAAATTGACGAAGTCACAATAAATTGCCCCAAAGTTCTGTAAACAAATTGTTATTCTTCTGAATTTTACGGTGGAGATTCATTCTTTTTGTTACGGTTTCATAGATATGTCCATTGTTTCTTGGGTTACCTTGAAATCACTTAACTTTTGAGTTGAAATAATGTTACTTCACGCAATCAGCTCTTCTTCTGTCTAAAGCATATACAGGGACATCACTTTATTTTTACCAACATTTTTAACATTAACCTGGCTATACTCAGAAACACTGTTACCCCCCTTCCATTACAGGAGTTTGGTGTTACTAGTGCAATATGTAAACAAATCATTTTACTAGCTATAGGAGGAGAAAAAAGTAGTGTATCCATTTATGTTACAGGGAAATATAGTATTACGATTTTCAGTTTGATCATTACTTTTACAGTATTTTATCAAAAAACAGTAGAATAATAACAATTTTTTTTCACAAACTCAACTCTTAAGGCGGTTATATTCATTATGTAATGTCTACTTTATTCAGCATATTACTAACCTAATTTATTCCAGAGAATTTTGTGAGCACTTCCGTAAGAAACCCCAATTTCTACAGCTAACTTCTTGACCGACTTATTAAGACCTCGCTGCATCCTTTCTCTAGCATCTTCTACAGCATCTTTTGTCACCTTTGTTGGCCATCTTACACTTTTCTTCCTTTCTGTACACTCTGTTGCTCTAAATTTATCTACCAGATTAATGACATTTCTACGAAAGTATTCCGTAATGATATAATCAGGAAATTGTGAAAAAAACTGTTGTTCACATTCGGTTATATTGTAATTCCAGTTTCCATCATCGTCCTTAATATCTACAAACAGTAAAACAAAACTCTTGTTTAAATAATGTTGTTAAGTACCGTACCATAGTATAGGGTATCGTACTTTCGGTAACTCTAATCTTCACTTGTGCTCAGTCCACACAGATAAATTCAGTTATGCTACACACGATACCTGTGTGGAAATAAACTTCAATAATATAAGTACTTTCTTCTATAGAAAATGCAACATATTTGTGAAACACACTGTACTCTGTACTGTTTATTTCACTGCTAGCAACAGCGGCCGTAAGTTTGTGTGACTGACGTTAGCAAGGACATTAGTGAAAGGGGTGGGAGTCAAGTACATTCAGAAACGCAAGTACAATAAAAATTGAAGTAAAAATAAAATGATGTCCCTGTATAACGTTCATTTCTCACGAGACTCTGAAGATTACTATTTGTAATTTTATTTTATTTGTTACATCTTAATTTCTTATTTTTATCCAGTTTTGTGTAACTTCTACGTTTGATTATAATACAATTTCTGTTGTTTCTATCGTATTAAATTAGTTTTACTAGCAGTAACATTTCTCATGTATTAAACAGCGTTGTTAAAACAGTTTTAGCTTTATAGAATTTTATTTTTAATGTTTTTAACAAACAATTCCAAAGCTATAATAACTCTTCATTTCATGATCATTGAAAATATTCAAATTATATTTTATGATTACAAGATAATTGTCATATGGCTCCGGACTAGTTAATATTTCGAAGAAATTTAAGTTAATCGTCTTAGCAAAAAAATCGTCGTTCATTGTATGTTACGAATCTCACAATTCAATTCCTTTATTGCGTCACTAGTGCAATTCTCGTGGGTATAACCCGTCTGATGAAACATTGCAGTTTTCAGATGAGGGCGCTCGTGTGTCGCGAATGCGATCCGCTCAGTCTCGATGCGTGGCGAGTCAGCTGGAGAAATGTTGGTACAGTCTGACAATAAAAACATCAACAGCTGTCATGAACATATATACAATTACCAATACCATAGTTGAATTTACTTTTTCTGTCATGTACGGTATATAAACATACTTTATTCCAGAAGTACATGTATGCCCGTGGCAGAGGTCTCAATTTCATCTGCACTATCAGTTGAACTGCCTTCGTCTGCTGTGTATGTGCTCCTACCTGGCCTATCATAATCCATCTCATCTTCTTTACACTCTTCATCACTAATCACAATGCCTATATTTTTTACTACCCTTTCTACTTCCTCTTCCATTAACGCGTCACGACGCCAATATTCGTCTTCGGTATGTTTAACAGGTTGGCAGCATTTTGTCCAGACTTATTTGCTGATTTCGCTTATTGATTGTGCGGTCATTTGTTTCAAAACTGACAGCCTCCAGAATGTATCTTTTCCGTCATTAAACTCTATCTTTTTCTTAACAGCATTCAGAAGCTTGCGTAGAGTCGGAATTTCTTTACTCTTCTCATAAAACTCCAAAAAAGTTCTGCGAATGACACAGTTTTTCAAAATCATCGTACAATTTTCTTTGGATGTGGGCGGCTTTCAGCAGGAGTTGAAAATTGTCCTCCGATGCGCTTTGCTTCTTCACCTCCTTAGCTATAGTATGTTTTGTTTTTTCACTCTTCCCCACCTCCGTTGCTGTTCTTTTCACAGCGTTCGTTAATGGAATGATAAGACCTTTCTTTTTCTCTTCTTTACAAAATGTTAGCACCTTGTATATAATATTTCTGCTTTGCGAGTGTAAGACTTCGCGTGACGAGTGTCTCGGCGGAGTTTCATTCGCTCTTATGAACACACACTCTTCCGATACCGACTAGCAGACAGAACGAACTGAACTGAGGCATTTCTTTACTGCAGCGCTGTGCATAGTACGTCAGAACAGGGTGACGTAATGCAGTATCGATCGCACGTTTATGTTCAAGCTTACTCTACCTGCCGTCTGCAATGATTCTTCAGACGGGTTGTAACGAGAAAGACGGGCTACGGCGCGAATCGGGGTCACGTGGTTATCTCGGTCTAGTCATGGCCATCGTGACAATCGCCTAATATAAATACATGTTCAAGTTTTGAAAAACAAAGGAAGTGCTATATTAAATAATTCATGTTAAACGTTTATTTATATACAAACTTGTTCAATGTTGGCCATGTTAAGACTAAGAATGTGACGTCGCGCCATAGTTATAACGAGAAAGACGGGCTACGGCGCGAATCGGGGTCACGTGGTTATCTCGGTCTAGTCATGGCCATCGTGACAATCGCCTAATATAAATACATGTTCAAGTTTTGAAAAACAAATTAAGTGCTATATTAAACAATTCATGTTAAACGTTTATGTATATACAAACTTGTTCAATGTTGGCCATGTTAAGACTAGGAATGTGACGTCGCGCCATAGTTATAACGAGAAAGACGGGCTACGGCGCGAATCGGGGTCACGTGGTTATCTCGGTCTAGTCATGGCCATCGTGACAATCGCCTAATATAAATACATGTTCAAGTTTTGAAAAACAAATTAAGTGCTATATTAAATATTTCATGTTAAACGTTTATTTATATACAAACTTGTTCAATGTTGGCCATGTTAAGACTAAGAATGTGACGTCGCGCCATAGCCTATGAATGCATTTATTGTATACCGAATCAAAAAAAAAAAAAATTGTCGTCTGGATCCTACACAAAAGTCCGGAAACAAATTAATAGTCAAGAAATCACCATTCATATTATTAAATATTATGAACACAGCCCCGTATGAATTGACTCGTAGATCCTGGTTATTAAAAGCCGTCCAGTAATTTAAGAGGGAAGTCACAGACGAACGGAACAAACAGAATGTCAACAATTTATTTTTCATATAATGATTTTTATAACGTTTATCTTCATGAAGATCTGAAAAATGATGTCTTCCATGTTCATAATATTGTTTGTTAACGATATTCGTTCTGGTTGTACTAATGCGGAGAGGTTAGGCTTAGACTTTTTGCATTGCTGACAATGACTATAGGAATTCACGACATTTTGAAGGAGAACCGAATAATGTTTATTGTCATTAGTTTAAAAAGTTCATAGCTCACCTTTTCGGAATACCCTCTCATCAAGAATGATATTAATGCATTGACATGCACTAGATTTCCAAGGCCAACAAAGCCATATGAAATTGATAGTGTAGAAAGGCTTCATTATTGGGGCAGATTTTCTCTGAAAGATGTCGTTTTCACTGTCATCTGTTCTTTGTAATTCGCAGTCACCATCATCACTGGCAAAGAATGACAGAATCATAATCATACCACCAAATGAGTAACTCCGTGGGAGTCCTTTGGCAATGAACCACAAGAGTCTAGTATGGCGCCAACGCTTGACGCTTGTTAGTCATCAGTCATCACTGTTAATAACGTCGTTACCTTATAAATAAATGTTACAATTTATCATCGATAGCTGATTTCTCGGGATAAATGTTTTCAGAAAAATTGTAATTGAAAAATTCTCAAATTAATAAGCAGGCTATATTTCAACTTTTAGTTATTGGCTTGTCCGAACTTTATAATTCTACCGTAACAGACGAATCGCCTTCATTGTCTACATACAAAATAAACGTTACTCAAATAGTTACTTAAATACCATATATGCTTCAACAGATCCCGACATTGTTTATTAAATTCAGTGTGTGGTAACTTAACAACAAAGAAATAATAGCATCATGCATGGCCTCCCTCAACGAATAATTTTTATTCTACGTAGCCTATTCTTTCTTTTTTCTAGTATACACAGTCCCTAGATACCAAAACAAAACGCGCTAAACAAGACATACAAACATAAAGCGAATTTATAACCTAAAACTCTTATCAGACAGTTTTACTTTATTCAATTACTAGCCGTACCCGTGCTCTCCGCTGCACCCGTTAGAAATAAATATAAAGTAATTACATAATTAAAATAGGACATTTGATCCAGGGAACATTCGTGTTTGATAGAAGGATAAATCGTTTAATATGTTACTTAATTTAAATTGCATCCAAATAATTAAAATGCAACCATTTTGGTCCAGAGACACTCATTTGGTGCAATGACAATTTCTTTAACCTGTTTCTTAATTTTTATTACATGCAACCATAGTTTAATGAAGATTGACGTCATTTAGATTTAATGTGTATATTTTATTTTAATTGTTATAGGTTTCCATTGAATTATGGTAATAACTTAATTTTAACTCTTGTTTTCTACGTATTCAGTAAATGCCGCTTGGCCCACTATGGTTCTGAACCCTTCAAATAACTTATTATATTATATTATATTATATTATATTATATTATATTATATTATATTATATTATATTATATTATATTATATTATATTATATTATATTATATTATATTATATTATATTATATTATATTATATTATATTATATTATATTATATTATATTATATTATATTATATTATATTATATTACATTATATTATATTATATCAGAAGTTACTGTAATTATAGCATTATGTCCATTTAGAGAAACTACAATTTCCAATGGTGAAATAATAATTAATTACACAAATCCGTTAATTTAGCTTCCGATATTACTTCATACAAACACAGAAACATTCTCTGTAGGCTATCTTTCATAGCTTTCGATTGTTGCTGCCCAAGGCCCCTTATAGACGAAGTCATTTGTTTTTTAATTCATTACACGGCCTTAGATGGCAGTTATTTTTATTTTAAAACTCACTTATCTCATTAAATATCAGTCCTATCAACATTTTTCAAGGAATAAAACTTATCGCAAATTATTTTTAAAGAAACGTTTGTTATGTAATATTTTTCACAAAAATCAATAATAAGCGAGATATTTCGATTTATTTAATTCAGGCCACCTTATAGCCCGTCTTTTAAATCATGTATTTTGAATGCCATATAGCCTAAAATCTAAGTTACAACGAACTTAATTTATATTCCAACTTTCATCGAAATCCGTTCAGCCATTATCGCGTGAAAAGGTAACAAACATACAGACAGACATAAAAACAAAAATTTCAAAAAGCGATTTTCGGTTTCAGGGTAGTTAATTATATATGTTAGGACCAATTATTTTTGGAAAATCGAAAATTACCAGAAAAATTTCGGCTACAGATTTATTATTAGTATAGATGGACTAGTGCGCCACAAAATAATGTATGAACCTTTGGCGAAATGCCATGTTTAAACCTCGAGCCAGAGGCACTCAGCAGCAACCCCGCAGCCCTCGTTATAAACATCTTCATTTCGCCCTTGATACATACTTACTTACTTACAAAAGGCTTTTAAGGAACCCGAAGGTTCATTGCCGCCCTCACATAAGCCCGCTATCGGTCCCTATCCTGTGCAAGATTAATCCAGTCTCTATCATCATATCCCACCTCCCTCAAATCCATTTTAATATCCTCCCATCTACGTCTCGGCCTCCCTAAAGGTCTTTTTCCCTCCGGTCTCCCAACTAACACTCTATATGCATTTCTGGATTTGCCCATACGTGCTACATGGCCTGCCCATCTCAAACGTCTGGATTTAATGTTCCTAATTATGTCAGGTGAAGAATACAAGGCGTGCAGTTCTGCGTTGTGTAACTTTCTCCATTCTCCTGTAACTTCATCCCGCTTAGCCCCAAATATTTTCCTAAGAACCTTATTCTCAAACACCCTTAACCTATGTTCCTCTCTCAGAGTGAGAGTCCAAGTTTCACAGCCATACAGAACAACCGGTAATATAACTGTTTTATAAATTCTAACTTTCAGATTTTTGGACAGCAGACTGGATGATAAGAGCTTCTCAACCGAATAATAACAGTCATTTTCCATATTTATTCTACGTTTAATTTCCTTCCGAGTGTCATTTATATTTGTTACTGTTGCTCCAAGATATTTTCCATTTCGTACAATATTCTGGTCACGAGACATAATCATATACTTTGTCTTTCCGGGATTTACTTCCAAACCGATCGCTTTACTTGCTTCAAGTAAAATTTCCGTGTTTACCCTAATCGTTTGTGTATTTTCTCCTAACGTATTCACGTCATCCGCATAGACCAGAAGCTGATGTAACCCGTTCAATTCCAAACCCTGCCTGTTATCCTGAACTTTCCTAATGGCATATTCTGGAGCAAAGTTAAAAGTAAAGGTGATAGTGCATCTCCCTGCTTTAGCCCGCAGTGAATTGGAAAAGCATCCGATAGAAACTGACCTATACGGACTCTGCTGTATGTTTCACTGAGACACATTTTAATTAATCGAACTAGTTTCTTGGGAATACCCAATTCAATAAGAATATCATATAATACTTCCCTCTTAACTGAGTCATATGCCTTTTTGAAGTCTATGAATAACCGCCCTTGATACATCAATTACTATTTTAGTTTTATAACATTTTCTTTATATTGCGTACAATGAGAAAATGAAACTTATGTCACATAGAAAGAAAGAGATGAATTTATGAATGTATGACCTTTCTAGAGTTACATAAGTCTTTTAGTACTGCGACATATCTGGTAGCATTGATTCATACCACCTGTTGCAGAGCTTTGTAGTGAGTACCTTGGTTATGCATTGCTGTTTACGCACTTAACACTCAGGATGGCTTGAGGACGTTTACAAATGTCCCAAATAAAGAAACTTCGTTAAAATAAATTGCTAATGTGACGTAATATATGCATACATTTAATACCATGACATAGAAGTTCATGGTCAAACGGCAGGACCAGTCTGTACTCCCACAACTGGCAATGCAATCCAAATATAGTGGCTACTCCCACTAGACTCGATGCAAATATAATGAAGTTTCCAGGCGTCCAGGCGCTGTGCCGTCTGATTTAAGACGGAACGACCTCGTTCACAAAGCGGCGCACTCCACACCTCCGAGTCGAGAAATTTATGGTTCGAAGAAGACAGCACACGTACAGCTATTGCCCTGTACAAGTGGAATCATTCTCAATGGGCTCGAAATAAAGATCTGGAGTCCTTAGCGTCCTTGCATAACTTCCCCGTCTTCTTACAATAAGGCCCGTAACACACTTGCAGAGTTTTCGCCAGCGAGAAATGTGTTGCGAGAAAATTAAAAAATTGATAACGTGCATTCAAATGGACGTCCACACACTGGAAGAGATTCTCGTTCGAGGCAAAAACCTCGCGCGAGTTTCTCGCTGGAATCGGTAGTTCAGCGAATTTTCTTGACACATTTATCAAAGATGTTTGACGTTTATACTCTTTATGACGGTTGAATGTACAAAAAGATATCACAGGTGGCGATGAATTGTATTGTTTTTATTTGAAAATGAGGAAAGATGGCTGATAATTGCTGTCAGAAACTTATCGAACTTGTACGATGTCACCCATAGGCCTATTTATGTGATGCACGGGATGAAAACTATAAAAACACGAAACTTAAAGAAGAAATCTGGAGACAAATATCAGATTATCTGAAAATAAATAGGGCTATATTTTATTTTGATGAGATTTAATAGTATTGATTAAACATTTGCTTAACAGTTTACGTATTTTAATCAGAATATAGCAAAGAATTCTCTATCATATCATGAATGGCAAAAAAACTGTGGTCCATTGAACCTGAAATAACGCCCAAACTTATCATCTTTCAAATCGAAACCAGTGTCCAAAACTCGCCCTTATTTTCGTAAGATACAATGTGATTTTCAGATATTTCTGGCTTTAATTTTAGGCCTACTTCTTCTTTTCATTAACAAAATATGTTCATGTAACTCCATTTCCTCATCATCTGAATACTAAGAATTCAACATAGCGTTCGTACGTAATTTGTAAAGTACGACAATATACTTACAGGTTATCTATTTAAGTACGACAATATACGTAAATACATAACCTATAATATTTCCCCCAACGAGTCATTACTATAATCAGAAAAATGCTTTCTGCATGAAGGCAGTGCATAGATGATCATAGCGAAGTGTGATCTGTGATAGCGAGAACTCGCCAAGTGTGTGGAGGAAGGCTCTTCGCCTCTTTCTCGCAACACATTTCTCGCTAGCGAAAACTCTTCAAGTGTGTCACGGGCCTTAGTGACTCAATTTTTACAGCATTATCAAATCGCCACTCACAGTAATGTACAAAGGAAATATAATATGTAAACACTATTGATTCCACTTATAATCTTTCACTTTACGAACTAATAACAAGGGTCGAAAAAAAATCTTCGCTGTAACTTACTGCTGCGATTGAATTTGTTTATTGGAGAGTTCACATCACAGTGCTTGTCTTTTGTTCACTCCGCGAAACCTACAGCCGTACCTGCTGTTTACTTGTCTGCAACAGTACCTGTGTTTTCAGTGTGGACGTCAGTGGTATCGAGTGCGGTACAGCGAAGCTTTGCTCACTTTTTGTAAGAGAATCCCGGTGCATTTTTGTATTTGAAGTCCTTTTACACAACTGATTCTAATGAAATATAAGGTTATGTGATCACAATTGAGCAGTATTGAAAAGATAATAGCAATGAAACGGCAGTACTCGAATAAAACTGCCCTATAAGCTACTTTAGCCACTTTTTCCACTCTAACTTACGCAAGGTAGGCTATGCCCGGAATTGAACTCTCGTCAATTAGTGTGAAAACATTAGCTACTAGTAACTACGTTAGCCACAACTGAGTCTATTGTAGAAACAAAGTATGCACGTACAGTTTTGGTCAAAACAATGACACCACCCATACAGTGACTTCTTTCTCCTGAGCTTAATGCTTGCTGATGTACAAAGTGTTTATATTTTTAATTAAAAGTACAGAGAATGACAAGCCTTTTCGTGAAAACAACAGGGCTTTTGAACGAAAATTAAGAAAGGTACAGAATTTTGTATACTTTCAAGTCAGACACAAAAATTAACAATTTTATACATGGAAACCAGGCCTAAGAGAGAACGATGGCATTATAAAATTTGAAACCCGACGTACCAATAGAACCCAATAAACCACATTAAATGCGTATGAAGAAAATTGAAAAAAAAATGTCAGAATGAGTGCGGGCATCTAATATTTCCTTCAAATTGTCAGAAAAATCCCCTTTTCATGAACTGATAAAACTAAATTTCATACCAAAACTTAAATGCAGTCTTGATAATCCATGCTGAATCTTTCGTACACTACTTTTAACACTTGAATATAAATAATCTATTTGACACAACTCTTCATCACACGAACGCACCCACACAACAGGCAGCGAAGTTGAGATGGCGCCGAGACACAGAAAGTTCTGAAGATGGTGTCAAGTAGCACCGAAACAGCTGTAAGCCGCACATTTATTTATTTTTATTTTTTATTTTGCTAATAATTGTAACATAAAATATAATATATACAGAAAAACTTTAGCTCGCCCCTGAAAGAGTACAACTCGTGCTCAGGGGCGGAATCCTGAATTGAAATTAATAATTATACAATAAAATTTGTCTTATGTCTACTGTGCAATTATAGTATATAAATTTAAATTTACAATTTTTCAATTTTTATAAAATCCATACATAACTTTTTAAATTTAATACTAGAACTATTAGAATTGACAAGATTAGGATATTTAAATAAAAATTTGTTATATATTCTTGGGCCTAAATTACTACTATCATTAAATACTGTAACAGTGCTGCATTTTGGTTCAAACAATTTTAAAGAATTCATACTTTTTGTTTCATAACTATGAGAATACAATTCAAAATTATTTCGATTTTTATGTATGAATTTTATTAATACAAAATAATAAATTTGTCTTACGTTAAGTACATTAAAGTCTAGAAACAAATATTGAGATGGAAAATCAATAGGTTTATGAAGACATATTTTAATTATTTTCTTCTGTAATAAATAAAGTGGATTAAAATTGGATTTAAATGAGCTACCCCATCCTATAATTCCATACATAATTACCGATTGAAATAAAGTTAAATATATTGTTCGTAATAAACTTATTGACAAGTAATTCCTCAATAAAACAAAATAATAAACTATTTTACGTAATTTATTACAAAGGTAATTAATGTGTTGGTTCCATTTTAAATGATTATCGAAAATTATGCCTAAATACTTAACTTCAGAGGACTCCTTAATAATCGGACATTTACACTGTATGAAACAACAATCAGAATTATGTAATTTAATACTTAATATAGATGTAGGAGGTTTGTTACATTTTTCAGATAATGAGAATGGAATAATTATGGTTTTATTTTCGTTGATAGAAAGATAATGCTTACATAATTAATACGAGTAACATCGCCATTTAATCAATTGAATGCTGTCGCTGCCTACTTGATACATGTCTGTGACAAATTCTGTAGATAACAGCATTTGAATTAATACTTGTTTCTTATTACCAACACGGAACATTTTGCTTTCAAGTACTCCACCAGGTTATCGAACTGAATCTCGAAGATGTCTTTGAGACACGGGGTATGTAAGTTGCATGACTGAGTGAACCTATAGTCTACAATTGTGTGATTTATATGAATGTGTTTAGTAGACAGAGTTGAGCACCACGTAATAATACGGGAATAAATTACGAAGCGTGGGTTCCATTCAATTTGCAATGTTAAACGAGATACGATCGTTTCAAGGTTACGGCAGAGGTTTTGTATTGGCAACACAATAAGAAAATTGGCAATATAACAGCTGCGTGTTGAAGTATCCCAATCTGCAATTAGTGTACACAAGGGGCCGAGAACTGAGCTTCTGTGATGGAAGAGACTGCACAATACATTCTTCCATCGATACGTTACGACAGACCAGCAACTGTACCAACAAGAATCATAAATAGAGCAAGCGAGTTAAAACAATTCATTCATTCCTTCGTAGTGTGCTGCCCAATGGCAGGTCTTTCATTGCAAACCCAGCATTATCCAGTCTTTCCTATTTTCTGCCTTCCTCTTTGTCTCCACATATGACCCATACAGTATATCTTAATGTCGTCTACCATCTGATATCTTCTTCTGCCACGAACTCTTCTCCCGTTCACCATTCCTTCTAGTGCATTCTTCAGTAGGCAGTTTCTTCTCAACCAGTGACCTAGCCAATTCCTTTTCCTCTTTCTGATCAGTTTCAGCATCATTCTTTCTTCATCCACTCTTTCCAACACAGCTTCGTTTCTTATTCTGACTGTCCATTTCACACGCTCCATTCTTCTCCATATCCACATTTCAAATGCTTCTATTCGCTTCTCTTCACTTCGTCGTATTGTCCATGTTTCTGCCCCATACAATGCTACACTCCACACAAAGCACTTCACTAGTCTCTTCCTTACTTATTTCTCCAGAGATCCGCAGAAGATGCTCCTTTTTCTATTAAAAATTTCCTTTACCATTGCTATTCTCCTTTTGACTTCTTGGCAGCAGCTCATGTTACTGCTTATAGTACACTCCAAGTATTTGAAGCTGTCCACTTGCTCTACTGCCTTATTTGGAATTCGCAAGTTTACCTTCTTTACTTTTCTTCCTATGACCATGGTCTTCGTCTTCTTTGCATTTATCTCCATCCCATACTGCTCACAGCTATCATTTAGCTCCAGTAGCGTATCCCTTAAGGCTCATTCACAATGAAAATTAAACATAACCGTAACATAAACACAGAAGTTTGCGCCCAGGCTACCAAATGGGATCATTCATAATGATTCACATAAGCATTGACATAAACATTACCGTAAGACGTTAACATGAAAGTTTGCAAACTCCAAACTTTCATGCTTAGGCCTATGCTTACGTGATTTGCAAACAGAACACAATCGTGGAGCGCTGAAGTATACGACAGAATATGAGGAAATGACGTCATTGTTATGTTTCCATGGTTACCAAATATGTTTGCTGTTATGTTTATGTTCCCATCGTGAATGATGGTATGACTTCTTGATTTTACCGTAACGTTTATATTCTTAAGCTAACGCTTACGGTATGTTTAATTTTCATTCTGAATGAGCCTTAATATCATCTCCTCTTATGGTTGTTCATCGCTACTGAGGCATATGTGAAGATGAGGCCAGGCTATCGCGCACATTATTATTATTATTATTATTATTATTATTATTATTATTATTATTATTATTATTATTATTATTATTAATTGTAGGAGTAGAGGGATGTGTCAAAGGCTTGTATAGAACGGAAGTAAAACTCGAGGGTACCCACAAGTCGTAGATACGCCACACATAAGAGAAGCCTGTCCTCGAATAAGAGAGCTCTAGCCAAAATTCCTGTCATTTCCCTTCTACGTCAAAATCCAACTACAGAAGTAGCACAATGTGTCGTTGTGTATAGTCTAAGTCCGCATGTATTTGTCCTGTCCTCCATTTGTAATCCATATAAGACACAGCTGAAGATAATGAGATAACACATTTTTTAAAGAAAGTTACACGCGAAAATGTGTTAGATATTTACAGAAAGTAAGTAGATTACCAAATCCGGAATATAGGCTAAAAATAGTAGATACATTTTATCTTTCCCCGTTCAGCTGCGGTGTGCATTGCCGCTTCCGCTCTAACATCTGCGACCGTGGAAAGATAAAATGTATGCACTATATAATCTCAATGACAAAAGAGAGATGGGCCGTCCAGGAAGACTGGAATGAGTGAAGAAAGAACAGATTGTTTATTAGTCTACTTCTTATGGCGTTTAATGTTATTATTATTATTATTATTATTATTATTACTATTATTATTATTATTATTACTATAATTTACTTTGATAGCTACGGTACACGTAGCGAGTAAAGTAGGCCTTCAATTTTACCCTTGCTTGTAATTCACTGATGTACAGTCGAATCCCATCAAGGATAAAATATGTTTGTTCGTTGTCAATGTGTTAGCCTGCGCTAGAATGCGCACACGAAGTAGTCTGTTTACAGACAGTTCAATGGTGAACAATTGGACAATGTGAAGGACGCGTGTTTGTTTAAACCGATTTTTAACTACGTTGTTGACGGCATCGGTAGAAATTGGCTATAGGTGATGAATCCGAGGATTCGACATGAAATTACCGGATATTCGCCTTACAATTGGAGAAAGCCTTGAGAAAGAAAAACATTCAGGTAAATCAGCCCAAGCGGGATTGAAAGACACTGTATAAATATTATTGTTTGCAGGTCCCAAAAGTGTTTAATATGTTTAAAAAGACAAGAAAGCAAGACTTTATAATGTTTAATACTGAAGATCCAATGTCAGAAACTAAAATATTTGTGATTTCACTTCTTAGCCTTCATAAACATATACTTCTGAATAAAAGCTGTGATATTCAGTTTAATAATAATAATAATAATAATAATAATAATAATAATAATAATAATAAACATCTAATTTGATCTTAATCCAGAGGATAACATGAACAAATGAATGTAACATTCAATGTATTTCTTGATTGATTAATTTTCTCATTGGTTGTAATAGTTCTAGGAAGAGAGAGTCAAGCATAGTCTCATTGTCTGTGACCGCCTACATACTCATAAACGTTTCAACGAATGGAACTGTTTTATTGTCTACTACTTGGTAAAAATACCGCGCCAACTCTCTGAAGTAGTTATAAATAAATTTTATGGAGAGACTTTGTGTGGAAACAAAGTAGAAACCAAAATACGATACCATTTCGTTGCTATTATTACTAGATTGTTTTATATGGCCACGTTAAATTAAATTATGATTTATTTAACTACGCTCGCAACTTCCGAGGTTATATCAGCGTCGCCGGTTTTCCTCATAGTTCTGCATATTCATTTTTCAGTAGCATTATTTATATTAAATTCCCCTTGTGTAACAAGAGACAGCCAGAAAAATATGTAAAATAACTCTCACCTCGTTGACGCCGGCCGTGAAAGCCTACATTAGAAGAAAAACTTAGTTTTTCATTTGGCTTGTCGCTTCTAGCTAATTTACATACTCTTTGAGACATTCTACTAAATTCCATTATGGCATTCACAATGAAAATTAAACATAACGTAAGCGTTAACTTACGAATGTAAACGTTACGGTAAAATCAAGAAGTCATACCATCATTCACGATGGGAACACAAACATCAGCGCAAACATACTTGGTAACCATGGAAACATAACAACGACGCCATTTTCTCATATTCTGTCGTATACTTCAGCGCTCCACGATTGTGTTCTGTTTGCAAATCACGTAAGCATAAGCATGAAAGTTTGTAGTTTGCAAACTTTCATGTCAACGTCAATATACTTTGCATACTTCCACTCGGTAATGAGTTTTGGAATAATATTCTGGGGAAATTCCACAGATAGTAACAATATATTTCTATTACAAAAAGAGTCATTAGAATAATAGTAGGTGCCAAATCTAGGAAGTCGTGTAGGACTATTTTCAAAAAACTACAAATAATGCCCATGGCTTGTCAGTATATCTTTTCATTAATAGTCTTCCTCGTATATAATCGTGAAAACTTTGTAACTAATTCAACAGTTCATAGCATAAATACACGTCAAAAAAATGACTTTCATACTCCATCGGCAAGGCTATCGTGCTATCAAAAAGGAGTGCGTTATATGGCAGTAAAAATTTTTAATAGCCTCCTATCGATATAAAAATGAAACTCAAAACATAAAATTATTTAGGGCCAAATTAAAGAAGTACCTAATTTCTCACGCCTTCTATTCTGTAGGTGAATTCATGATATTCAATAACACTTCATGAAATTGATACTAAAACTATGTGTTGTACTAGTAGACTATATTGTAAATCTCGTCTGTATATATTTCATCTAGACTGTGACTATAAATTAAGATTTTATAATAGTATTAAGTTTTTGACTTGTTCCATATTCTAGCTGTAAGCATGTATGAATACCATGGAATGTTAATAAATACAATACAATACAATACGGCAATGTTTATGTCAATGCTTATGTGAATCATTGTGAATGATCCCATTTGGTACCCTGTGTTTATGTTACGGTTATGTTTATTTTTCATTGTGAATGGGTCTTTACTCTATTTTTCTGTGGATATTTTAAATTGCATATGTTAATATATTATAGCAATTAATTGGTGGGGTATTTTATAGTGCTTTTTTGTATTACAGCAATAATTTTTTAGTCTTCAAATACAAGGGAAAAGGAAACTCATTACTAAGGTTCGGATAGGCTGTATAGCTCTATAGGATAGGGCCTTGACTTGCTTCAGACTAAGTAAATACTACCCCCTTCCACTAGCTAAAAGTTTATATGCTGGGAAGAGTGCTCTCCACCCTAGCTAAAACATCAGTGAATGGAACTGAATATATATCGTGACTACTGTCGGCTGGGGGACACGCGACAACTAGTTAATATTTGTAAAGAAAACGCACGGACCAAGGATGCCTATCCTGATGCAGCTACTTTATCCGACTCATACTTATTACATTTATTCTCAGATAATGATTCACAAAGTATGACGAATTACACTATTTAGCGTAGAATTAGAATATTTTGTCACAAATTAAATATTTGTGCCTACCAACATTCTCTTCAGTTCGAAGGATTATGTTTCCTAAAGTCTGACGTTATTCTCACAGCAAGTAGCCTTCAGTATGTGTTAAATATAATTCAAAATAACTATACGGGTACTTCAATGTTTGTCAGAATTCTTACTATAATGTTAGTACAAATTTGACCGGAATAATTACTAATTTTTAAATAGTTTATTAAATTTCTATCTTACTCATGTTAATTGTGTAAACATGTGCGGCTTACAGCTGTTTCGGTGCTTCTTCACACCATCCTCAGAACCTACTAGATCTCGGCGTCATCTCGAACTTCGCTGCCTGTTGTATGGGTGCGTTCGATTGTTGAAAAGTGTTGAAATGTGGTGTCAAATAGTGTGTGTGTTGTGAAATTGATCTGTGTGTTGAGAATTTGATCAGGCTGTGTTTAATGTGTCTGTGTATTTCATATTGTTCTATGTTGAAAAGTGTTGAAATGTGTTGTCAAATAGTGTGTGTGTTGTGAAATTGATCTGTGTGTTGAGAATTTGATCAGAATGTGTTTTAGTATGTCTGTATATTTCATATTGTTCTATGTTGAAAAATGTTGAAATGTGGTGTCAAATAGTGTGTGTGTGTTGTGAAATTGATTGTTCTAGAACAATATGAAATATACAGACGCACTAAAACACACCCTGATCAAATTTTCAACACACAGATCAATTTCAGAACACACACACTATTTGACACCACATTTCAACACTTTTCAACATAGAACAATATGAAATATATAGACATACTAAAACACACCCTGATCAAATTCTCAACACACAGATCAATTTCAGAACACACACACACTATTTGTCACCACATTTCAACACTTTTCAACATAGAACAATATGAAATATACAGACACACTAAAACACACCCTGATCAAATTCTCAACACACAGATCAATTTCAGAACACACACACTATTTGTCACCACATTTCAACACTTTTCAACATAGAAAAATATGAAATACACAGACACATTAAACACAGCCTGATCAAATTCTCAACACACAGATCAATTTCAGAACACACACACTATTTGACACCACATTTCAACACTTTTCAACAATCGAACGCACCCATACAACAGGCAGCGAAGTTCGAGATGACGCCGAGATCTAGTAGGCTCTGAGGGTGGTGTGAAGAAGCACCGAAACAACTGTAAGCCACACATGCTTACACAATTAACAAGTAGTAAGATAGCCATTTCATCAATTATATATATTCAAGTGTTAAAAGTAATGTACGAAAGATTCAACATGGAATACTAATTTTTATGTAGGCTACTTAGTTGCATCTACGAATTGTTGTTGTTTAGTCAACTTTCCCAAGACAGGCCTGAACTTCACAAGTGATATCAAGAAGGCACCACTTATGAGGCAACTAGACCAGGAGATAATACTTTTTTATAATACCGGTACCTCGCTTTTGTAAATTTAATATATCTAAATATCGTTAGTAATATTTTGACTGAAATTGTGACCCATAGTTGTATTAGTGTCTGTAGTTTGTTTTCCAGGAAGGTCTCGTTGATTTCCAGTATAATATCTAGGGGAGAATCGGGTAGTATCGGACATCGGGTAATATCGGACAGTGCGTTTCTTTCATCTACCACCATATGGTAGTACCTGAATGACATGGTTACGTTTCTCTATGCGACATCACAGAAACGTAACCATGTCAATCAGGTACTATCATCGTGTGGTAGATGAAAGAAACTCACTGTCCGATATTACCCGATGTCCG
>JAJSOF020000009.1:154625648-154643148 GCA_025594305.2 Periplaneta americana | reverse complement strand
AATATTAGTACAGAGATAACGTCACAGAAAATGTAATAAAACGAATAATCATGCTGTAGAACTATTACAGACGCAAAGATTGATACGCTAATTATTACAAATTATTATTATTATTATTGTTATTATTATTATTATTATTATTATTATTATTATTATTACTACTACTATTACTAGAAAGCTTGATACAGTTCTTGCATTATCGTGATTGTGTTCTTCGTTTATAATAATTACATTTACATCCAATAACATCTATCAGATGTGGCAAAAACAAAATCACTCCTGTGTGGAAACATTTACCTACAACATTTATATTACATTTTAAAGCAAGTTTTGTAGTTGTACTATGGAGAGGTTAGTTAAACACTGCAAAGTTTTGAAATGATAAACATCTATGATGTTACTACATACAGTAGTTCATCACTGTAACAAGAACGAATGCCTAACGCTCGGCTGATACCGTTCGAGGATTTATCGCTAGTGACAATTTTACCCATCATGCATGTGCGCTACCTATCGGATTATGCTATGAACTACTTGGCGCTCGAGGGAAAACGTCCGATGCAGACCTCTGATATATAATAAAGAATAATTTATCCCTCTGGCGTATTTCTACCGTGCACAGTTTTCGTGTAAATTTAATTTTAAAAACCTCTAAATTCAAGCTACTGCAGGATTCGAACTGGTGGCAACGTCGCGGCAGAGAGCAGCTCATCTACCGAGACACACAGACTTCGTTGATTTCTTACATCTGTATCACGAGTACAGTGTGTTAGAGGCGATGTTGCGGACTGCTGAAACTTCCAACTTAATTTTCTAATTAACTGTGCATTTAATCACAAAACGTAATATAGGTTTTCTATTCGTTTACGTGTACCAATCGTCCCTTTCAGTCTGTAAGATTATTTCACTTCCACCCTGTATAAGTCTGTGTATTTTCCCTGTTTCCGTAAGAAATCGCAGCACGCTATATTAAATACTATACTCATTTATTATGAATCACTCAAATATGATTCATACTGGACTGATTTTAATCGACATAAAATTTCGAAATCCCGTACATTTTCTCCGTAATATGAAGAAGATAAAAGTCGTAACTAGTGTTTCTAATGTTCGAAAATCACGAATTCGCGAAGTACGGTTTTTCAGCTGATAAAATCAAATATTTTATGTTTCCACGTCAAACTATCTTAATTTTGAACTCCTGAAATGAAAAGAAATTTTGTGTATACGCGAATTTATTGTTTTTTCTTTATCCAGTAGACATTACCTTGCATCAGATTACGACTTTTCTCTTCATTACTGCAGATTTTTGTTTATTTATTTATTTATTTATTTATTTATTTATTTATTTATATACCCATTGATTTTTTTTTCATTTTTGTGTTTGTAAACTTTGTCATTTTTTTAAATTGCATTGTTTTATAGACCTAGACACAAATTAGTTGTGGGAATATTTTTTGAAGCCAAAAACCATTATTTTCAATCCAAACTTCGTTAATCACCAATAAATGTTTTTCTTTCCAAAGTAATGAATTTTCTTTCTTCTGGCCATATTATCTTCATATGGGCATAATACCTGCACAATGTAAGATTTTTCAAAATATGAAAAACAAAGCACTCTGGTTTAAAGAAAAGTCTTGGATTATTTTTCTATATATGCATAAAGAATCAAAGTATATGCAAACACACGAACGTGTTATTTAGGGAATACCACATTCATGAAAAAATTAATTAAAACTAAGGTGGTCATATTTTCTTCAGGTTACCTTATTAATTTTGTTATCAATATTTCTCTTCATATTTATTATTGTATTACTGATAAACTTAATGGATTTTTCTTTACCCAGCAGACATTACCTTGCATCAGATTTCTCTTCATTACTGCAGATTTTTGTTGCATTAGTTGAAATGTTTTAATGTCGTATTTTGAATCAATTCTAAAACCACAGTGTTCGTCGCTGAAGAGCATCTTCTGAGTGTCTTTAAAGTCACACATGGATAAAAATTCTTGACATAAATATGAAGTGACAATATTTACAAGGCAGTATTGTCCTTACAAATAAACACGAAATTCAACTGACGGAGCTCTCAGGCCAATTATGGACTTGTTTGAGTTCCGTCCCGCCAGAAACTATATTTACATGCCCGATGCTAAATGACCTTTAAATAGCTTGTCCTTGTCTGCTGCAGTCTTCCTTATTCCACAGCTGAGAATTCACGCAGACATATTTCACTGTCTGAGCCATCTGATGTGCATCAGTTCCAGAGAGGAGCCTGGAGCTTTTTTCAGCTCTGGAATAAGATTTATATCTGTGCACAACAAGGTTGCGTATGACACCATTATGGGATGTCATATGTCATGGCACTCAACCTACTTTCACCGTCTTGCTGGTGCTGGACAGCAGGTTCTGACGTCATTCTGATTTACGAGAAGTTACAATTTTGGACCAGTTGATCTCAAGGTGACGAGGGAGACGGATGCTTTGCCGCGGTGGGTGAATTAATTAGAATCGGTGGTCCAGCTTGTCGCAACTATGCGCTCAAAAACTGCTTATTAATAAAGCTGAAGGCCAGTCGGGAACATGCGCCCATTCCACCTGGTAGAGACGAGCGCCTGCTGGGAGGTGATGACTCAATTCATCTGCAAGGACGTGCACAGCGCTCGCAGGCGATAGGCCCCCAACAATGGGGCGGAGGCGATTTTATGGCATGACATTCTTATTTGAGACTTGTTACTCCTGTTGGTGTGTCTTAAGGCCCATTCACAATGAAAATTAAACATAACCGTAACATAAACACAGAAGTTTGCGCCCAGGTTACCAAATGGGATCATTCAAAATGATTCACATAAACGTATGTATGTATGTATGTATGTATGTATGTATGTATGTATGTATGTATGTATGTATTTATTCACACTGCAGTGGGTATATACTGGCAGTGGTAACTAATTACACTCAATAATGACAATAATAAACTTATTAATTAAAAATACAATTAATAATAATAATAATAATAATAATAATAATAAATAATAACAACAACAACAGGGAGTATGCTAAATTAAATGAAACGATCACTTAAAATAACATTTGAAATAAATCTAATTTGTATCTTAAAAAGTAAGATCGAACTAAAACCCACGATTATGATATGTTCATATCTGCACAAGTACCTTTCAAATTACACTCATTTCGCTGTCAACTCACTCACTGCACTGGAACTACGACACATTTCACTGATTCTATCCTGATTTCACTAACACTTCAAAAACATTTCACTGTTCAAATACTATGCACTGCCACTATAAATTATAAAGCTTCACTGACAGGAACACGTTTCACTTACACAACACACTTCACTGACACAACATAATTCTTCACTGATACAACACACTTCACTGACACAACATAATTCTTCACTGATACAACACTTCAATAACAACATATCATTTACACCCTTTAAATACTGTGTATAATTACCGTCTATTAGTAAGGTCCTTAAGCCTATTTTTAAATACATTTTTGGTTGTTGGTAAAGCCTTTAGTAAGTCTGCAGGTAAAGCATTCCAGTCCCTGATAGTACGATTGAGAAAAGAAAACTTTCCAGTGTCCGTCCTCTGCCTTCTTTCCCTCAATTTATATGAGTGGTCGTTCCTTGAAGAGTAATTTGGCGGCTGCAACCTATTTTTTATTTCTCTCCAGGCAGGCTCACCTCTGTATGTTTTGAACAGTGCGCATAATCGAATTCGCGTTCTCCTGTCCGTGAGTGTGTCCCATTTTAATGGTGAATTTTTCCGACAACACTTAAGAGCCCGTTTTTTAATCTTTTCCAGTGTCTTAATATGTTCTAATCTATGAGGATCCCAACATGCAGCACCATATTCCATTACTGGACGTACTAGTGATCTATATGCAATGCAAACACTGACATTAACATTACTGTAAGACGTTAACATGGAAGTTTGCAAACTTCAAACTTTCATGCTTATGCTTACGTGATTTGCAAACAGAACACAATCGTGGAGCGCTGAAGTATACGACAGAATATGAGGAAATGGCGTCGTTGTCATGTTTCCATGGTTACTAAGTATGTTTGGTGTTATGTTTATGTTCCCATCGTGAATGATTGTATGACTTTTTGATTTTACCGTAACGTTTACATTCTTAAGTTAACGCTTACGTTATGTTTAATTTTCATTGTGAATGAGCCTTTAGACTGAGACGGGTGAAAAGCGGGATGAACTCGCGCGAACTTAGGCATTCATAAAGTACCATAGTGCTACCTCCAAATATCGACATGGGCGAAAATTGGCCGTTATATTACTCCTAGCGGTATGGGGCCTGCTACGGATTTTTATCACATTTTTCTGGATTTGAACTTGCGAACCTCCGGCATAGTGAACACTAGATCACCGAGGATGATATTATTCTCTGGTTGATCATCATCCTTATCTGCACAGATTAGACCGAATAGGCCTATTCGGATAATTGTTCTTTTTATCTAAAGTTGTCTGTCCAGCCATCCCTCAGCCCTGTTCTATTGTCTAATAATAATAATAATAATAATAATAATAATAATAATAATAATCCGTGGCGTCACAGCCGGCTGCCGGCCTCAGTGCCACATACCGAAGCAGAGGTGGACGATCATCCAACCAGAATGGAGGTATCGCGTGGTTAGCACGATGATCCCCCCCAGCCGTTATAGCTGGCATTCGCAACCGGATTTCGCTACCTATCGTAGCTTCCCAAGTGCATCACGATGGTGGGTGGGCACCGATCCCATACACTGGCCGAAATTTCATGAGGATTTCCTGTTAAAGTGGTCAAAATTACATAAAATTATGTGACGATAACATATCATGAACAGATTTAAGAGACGCGTGTTCATTCTCGATGGGAAAAGAAAATATTTTTATATCCCTACCGAGTATCGAACCCGAGTCCTTAGAATTGTAACAAAAATCGCTACCGCTTTAAATCTCTATTGTATTTTCGTGAAATAGATAATTATCAATAGAAAGACCCCCAAAGACGTCCTGAAAACTTTTCACTTTTCTTTTCAAAGGTTGATTCCTCACTACTCCAGAACTTTGGACTGCTAATAGAATCGGCTTCAGTTGATATAACGCAGTTATAAACCATTATATAGGGAGTGCACATCAGAGGTAGTAGGGTTTAAAATAAATCTAATCCGATAGCTACTGTGTTAGGACAACTGCTACGTGACATACTTCAGGTGTGTCGACATTCACGGCCACGCTTCATTGCCTTCAAGTTGAGCTTGATCTTCAGAGATTAATTTCGTTAGGAATAAGAGAGGGAAGTGAACGATCTAGACCAAGGTCGGTCGACAATGTGGCTGCTCATACATCAAGGTGAGGGAGATGAAAGATCTGTTAACAGCTAGAGATATTTTCATCTCTCTTCTGTACTCCATTCATACTTTGTAAGGACACCTAGTAGCTATTTATAAATGCTTCACAAGTGAATGTCCACCACTTAGAAAATAATTACTTCATAGCACCCGTAATGTAACACGAGAACTAAGTATTCCCATTGTCTTCTTTATTATTCAATAAAACCAAAAGCCTTCGTGTTTCCAACTGCACGTCCAGCACACCCGAATTCAGTTTCCGGCAGAGAAATGAAAACTTATCTCAGTTCCATCGGGACTTCGTCTTTTGCTTGTGGTATTTGTACCTTACTTTGGATTTGGCCCTAAAGTTTAAGAATTAATTTCAACTTAGTTTTTTGCTTCCCTTGTAAAACTTCCTTTTTGGTAGTTAGCAGGTTTACACTCTAAGCCAGGTATGTCATTTGATGCCCATAGGAGCAAGCGCGCGCTTTAGAGCCCAGGAGAGCCTGAGCGCTTTACAGCGGAAAGGAAAGAGACACACGAAAGAGGTGGTATATGCCGCTTGGTCGAGCTATATTCAGGGATGGCCAGCACTGATTCAATAGATAAAGGGAAGAGAACTTATTAAAACTGTATCCATGGTAATTTTTAGATTTGCCTGAGAAGTATAAGTGCATTATAAGAATGTAAGTTTTAATTTTAATGCTCATTTTTCACAAGTTTGATTTTTTTTTTTATTCAAAAGAAATATTTTCTCAACTTTTCGTATAGAAAAGTGAAATTTTCAGGTATAGGCCTATTTATTTAGTAGCCTTACAGAATGTTTTCGTAAATCTAATATACCGTAGGGTAAACATTGGTAATTTCGTGATAATTTCATGAAAACTAATTTAAAATGCGAATGTGTAAATATATCCTTATTCCGATTTTTTCATCTAAAAGACGATAACTTGCTGTACAAATCTGGAGACATAAAAGATTGGATACGTTCTTGAATATGTGCCAAAAATCATTTTACAACTTAAGCTGAAAGGTTGGTTATTTCGTGATAACCTTGGTAATTTCGTGATATTGCATTGATAATTTCGTGAGAGGTAGAGGAATTGTGTAAAAATTCATTAAATTCAAATGAAATTCTCATTTATTGTTACAAGACTTCAAACATAGTAATTCCGTCTAATATTCATAGCAAGAAAACATAGAAATACATATCAACACATAATAAGAATGAAATCAAAGTAAAAATTGAGATTTAAAAGGGATCTTCTTTGCCCTGAAAGGGTGAACACTTTTATTACGGACTTTACTATAGCCTATATTACTAGGGTAACTCCAAAAGTAATGCATAACGTTTGTTTAAAAATTATATTTTTATCCTACAGCTTTGCTATTTTCATAGAATGTAGATGCATCCTTAAGGAACAAAATGTCACTTTTCCACATAATCCCCGTCCCTTTCAACTGTCTTACGTAACCTAGGAACGAGGTCCTGTAGACCAGCACGGTAAAAGTCTGGACCAACACGTCTGAGCCACTCTTTAGCAGCGTGCACAAGGGAGTCATCTTCTACCTCGTTCCGCGAAGGGATCCTTCAGTTTACCAAAGAGATGGTAATCGCACGGTGCCAGTTCAGGACTGTAAGGCGGATGTTTCAGTGTTGTCTATCCGAATTTTCTGATCTGGTCTGTGGTCTTGTGACTGATATATGGCTGTGCGTTGTAGTGCAATAGCAGAACATCCTGCTTCTCCCGATATCGTCGAACACGACTCAGTCGAACTAGAAGTTTCTTGAGATTTGCAACATACCCGTCAGAATTAATGGTGGTTTCGTGTGGCATGATGTCCACAAGCAAGAGTCCTTCTGAATCGAAAAACACAGTAGCCATAACGTTTCCTGCCGAAGGTGTACTTTTGAATTTCTATTTCTTTGGTGAATTTGCATGATGCCACTACATTGTCTGCCTCTGTTTCCGGTCCAAAATGGTGGAGCCATGTTCCATCTTCTGTCACAATTCTTGCAAGTAAGTCATCTAGCACTTATCATTGACACTTAGCATGACAACAATTCAAACAGAAGCTACACTGAACCCATTGCGTCTCCGTTTTCTTTTTTGTTATCACATCTTGTCTTCAGATTTCTAAAATTTCTATTGTAATACAATTTTTAAAACAGTATAAAATGTAACACTTAATGCTCAAAAAAATTTCGCCTCAAACAGCTAAGATTTCTATCAGTAAGCTAAGCCTATATGGCGACTACAGATGTATCTAAGGTTCCAAAAACATTTCCTAAAATTCCATGAAGATACAATAAATCTTTGTACCAAATATCATATGCTCACCTTTAATAATAAGCCTGTAATGTAATTACAAACATCCACAAAATTTGTATGCCTGAGAAGTCGACGCAAACTTGCTCTCTCCAAACATAAAAGCTCACTGAAGCAACTACAATAGTCACACAAAGCTTAGCTGTATGTTTCTGGAAACTGGACAACATATGCAGGCCCTTGACGAAAATTTGGATCTCGTAACACCATTCGTTAGTTCACAAAAGAGCAAAGAAAAAGTATCACGAAATAACCACTGCCACGAAATTAGCAATGTTCACCCTATATACGTATTACTGAAGATAGTGTATTGAAAATTTTGAAAATATTCGCATGGAAATTGTTTGTAAGGAATTGAATTAACAAAGCAACTACTGTTACATCATAAGCAAAAGATACGTGCCCATGTGTTGTAAAAATGTCAGCTCTATACCTTCAGCACATTTCGAGAAAATAATTTAATATTCTGATGATAGGAAGTTGCTCACAAATATCACCTTAAAAGCATAATGCGATAAGAGTTTTGTTATGTAATATTAGTTACACTTAAAACAGATACAGTACCTAGGTAACTTTGCTTTGTACTGTAATATTATTTTGATTAGTTTATTGATTACTTTTGTAAGGCTAAAGATACCATCAATATAAATTCGAACTTATCATCTCATACTCAATCTCTTTCTTTGCAATATCACTTTCTTTATGAATGATGTGTTTCATCCACTTAATACAATATAATATTATACTACTATGGAATTTAAGTGAATATTCCTTCTTAACTCTCTATTATTTTATTAAGATTTAAAACACAAGTGCAATATTAAGAAATCAGTGTTAGTACTTTTGTTTTACAGACAATTTAGATAATATTAAACAGAAAGAAGCCATATAAAAATAACGACATAAAATTTCACGTTCCGTTTGAAGTTTGTGCACCACTGTTTTCTTAATCCAACAGGTTGCTTATTCATATACACAACCCTTCCTCTTTCCATACTTAGCGCTTGCTGCCCGCGCACGACGTCAAGGTCAGAAAAATGCGCTTGGTTTGACATCACTGCTCTAAGCCAACGAAATTGACATCTCTTTTAACAAATATCGTATATTCAATATAATAATTCCGTGGCCTGGGTTCAAATCCTGATTGGTACAAGTTACCTGATTGAGCAACCCAATAAGAGCAAATGCTTTCGGCGATGGACTCTGGACTCATTTCGCCGGATTATCACCTCCATCTCATTCAGACGCAATTGAAAAAGCGTCGTAAAATAACCAATTAAAAATATAATAACTCCGTTATTTGTAAGAATAATTTAACAGTCTACATTTAGCCCTTGTATTCGGCAGCTTTAGAGTCATAGTCTACGGACAAATTGTTCCGTTTCAACATATCATATGCACACGAAGGAATGAGGACACACGTATAAATGCCATCCTTTCATTCTTTCTTTGTCGGTCTTTTCTGAATGAATTAATTTAGAATGGCACTATTCATCTGAGATTCCGCTTATGAACACCAGCGAATGTTTACTTGATGCGAAGTTTAAAAACGGCCTCTCTTACTTCCAGCCCGCAACTCGTCAAAAGGAAAATTGATTACCTCTAGTGCGAGTAATTTATGTTGCGGAAGTTGCCCAAACTTGCTCCACATATGACGAGCACTGCACGCTAATAACAGCAGCGCCCTGTTCCGGGCGTACACTACAAAGCCGAAGGTCGCGGTTCGATTGCCGATGGCGTCATGGACTTTTCAATTGACCTAATCCTTCCGATCCTGGGATTTGCCCAGCCTCTAGTAGAATTTTCCTCAGGGAGTACAGACATAAAACACGTAGAATTCACATCCCTACTGCTACTAATGTCGATTGCCTTCAAAGGTCGGAGACTAAGCCATATTGTTACCAGGTGTGAATAGTCAAAGCTTAATATTTGTTCAGTGCAGACAATAATTCAATCAAACATACTACAATGAAAGTGTTGCTGTTCCAAAGAATTGCCCCTGGAATACCCTTACCCCCGCAGCCAGTCTTGACCCGTTGGAAAACGTGGTTGGATGCTGTTAATTATTATACAGAACATTACGGCAAATTAATGGAGGTAATTTATGCATTGGATAGCACAGACTGTTCCACTGTTGCAGCTGTAAAATCATTGCCTTCTTAACAGCTATTGGAAGATATTCTGTTCATTGATTCTAATTTTAAAATCATGTCCAAAAGCATCATCCTAATAGAATCGTCTAAACTACAACTCTCAGAAGCCCTAATATAGTGTGTAAAGTATCAAAAACCGTTATCCAAAATAAGAATTCATTAATTTCAGAAAAAGTGAAATGTAAGTTGGGAAACATTATTGCTAAAAATTCTTCTATTCATAACTTCGTATTATAAATGATGTGCTATCAGGTCACGACAAGACGTCTGAAGTTGGTGTACTAAAAAGTAGTGACTTTCCGTTCTTCAAATATACACCTACTACATCGTGTGATGTCGAACGTACATTTTCCCAATATAAAAACTGTTTGAGTGACCATCGGAGGAGGTTCACTTTGCAGTCGCTCAAAATGTATGTAACTCTTCACTGCAATGCACATATTCAAGGATGATGTGAGTATATTACATTAAATTTTAAGAGTTAATATATCTTACTACAAAATAATTGTGTATTTACATGTTTAGGCATTCCTACTTCAATGATCATTCATTATATTTCTTGAATGCAGGATACAGGTTTTATTGTAACCGCAGTATACTGCTCAGTGTTTACATCAGAGGCATACTCCATCCGTTGCACGCCCCCTTCTCATACAGTCTATACCGCATGCATAGTAAACCTTACGATTCTCGTGGAAATTCCACGAACTCTAATTATTACTATTATTATTATTATCATTATTATTTTTATTATGATGATTATTATTATAAAACAAAAATCAGCACTTGCATTTATTTACAATTTATGAACTTTAATTCACTGTAGAAAATACACATTTCTGTTACTAATTTTAAAGTAAATAACTCTACTCATACTTTGAACGTGATACCTGGACCTACTTAGCTGCACATAGCTGGCTGATTCGCGGTAGAATCTTTGACAGTGCAAGCCTCATTTCTTCATCGATGGATTTGAGTCTCTTCCTCTTTAATGTTTTAATTTCAGTTAACGTCGAGAAGCCCAGTTCACACATATGTAGTTGAAAATGGCAATAACATATTAACTGTCATCTCAGAGATAGCCGGGTATTCACTCCTTATTGACAACCAAACTATTTCCAAAGGCACTTTGAGAAGTTCTCATTTCAATGCTCTTATGTAGGAGGAGTGTACTGTGCTCTGATCCCATTTCCTGACACAAAACAGAAAAAAGCAGCATATTCAGGGACCGCGATTTGATGAAGTTCACGACTTTTACTACTTCGTCCATCACAATGTTCAGAGAAGATAGCAAAACCATGGCTTCGCGGTGAATGAAACAATGGTTATGAGATAGGCCTTCTTGACGTACTTTAGCCATGAATTCTTTCACTCGGCCTGTCATAGAAGTGGCTCCATCTCTAAAAACTAATGCAATCCTCAAATGTTAATTCATTACGGACCACATATTCATTAGTTGTACGAAACATTTCTTCACAGGTTGCTCGCTCGGGCAGTTTGCACAAAAAAAAAAACAATGCAATTACATGCGCATCAAGTGGTGCTATGGATCCTGAAGAATGGTGCTATGGATCCAAGAATTCTTAAAAGGTAGAACCCAGAGAGTTAGAGTAGGTCATGAAATATCGGAAATTGGAAATATAAGTTCAGGGGTGCCACAGGGCAGCGTTCTGGGTCCATTACTCTTTATAATATACGTAAATGACCTATGCCAGAATATTACATCAAATGTGAGGCAATTTGCAGACGACTGCATTATCTATAGAAAAATTAGAAATAATTCAGATGTAGCTGCTATTCAAACAGACTTGAATAAAATTTATAACTGGGCGTTAAAGCATAGGATGAAAATAAATGGTTCTAAAAGTAAATCTATAACATTTTGTAAAACCCGAGAGGAAACTAGTCTTAATTACGAATTCAGTGGTGTTGTAATTCCGCAAGAACAATGTTGTAAATACCTAGGAGTGTATTTAAACTCCAAACTTTCTTGGGGAGAGCATGTTGATAATGTTACGGGTAAAGCATGGAGGGCACTTCACTTTATTATGAGAATCTTGAGAAAGGCTAGCCCCAAATCGAGGGAAATAGCATATCTAACGTTAGTGCGACCGTTAATGGAATACGGAACTACATGTTGGGATCCCTATAGAATATATCAGATAAATTCCTTAGAAAGAATCCAGTATAGGGCAGCTAAATTTGTTAAAGGTAAAAGAGAAGATGGGAACGATACGATAAAAGAACTTAAATGGGAAACTTTGGAAAATAGACGTAGGAAAACTAGAATAACATCATTGTATAGAGCACATCTAGGTCAGAAAGCATGGGTAGACATAACGGCTCGGTTAGAAAAGCCAACGTACTATGGTAGGAACGATCATGATTTTAAAATCAGAAACAGAAAACGGATGTAGGTAAATTCTCATTTTTAAATAGAAGTAGAAATGATTGGAATGACCTACCTGCAGCGGTCTTTGAGGGCTGTCCTTCCTTAAGGAGATTCAAGAATAACTTAAAAAGTTGTGTATAAAGTGAAAATTAAAATTAAGGTGACATTCAACATTTAATTTTTTAAGGTAACATGTATTTATCTAGCCTGACGAGTTTATTTCCTTGGTTTGAATTGTAAATTATTTAAAAATAGTATGTAAGAGAGCCTTAGACGAGAAATGTTTAGTTTAAATGCAGATCTGTTTATAAGTATGCATAAGGATGTAATTATTTGACTTATTTGAACTGTTGTATCAATGAAGCGAGGTGAGTCAGTGAAGTTATGGTTTTACAGTACAGTGAAGAGTTCCGATCAGTGATAATTTATAGCGTCAATGAAATGAGTTCTATAGTGTCAGTGAAATGTGTTACAGAGTGTCAGTGAAATGTGTGCTAAAGTGTCAGTGAAATGCGTCATAGTGCCACTACAGGGAATGAGATGAGAGTAAAGTGAAAGACTATTGAAACTTATGTAGGACCTATACATAATTATGTAGGTTGTATTGTAAAATTAGGTATTTTATTTATGTTTTATTATTATTGTGTTAAATTGTATTGTGTATTCTTATTGTATTGTGTATAAAATTGTATATGTGTTGTAAAATTGTATTGTGTATTGTAAATTTTATTGTATATTGCTTATCATTTTATAGTGTATTGTTTATATTGTGTATACCACTGCCACCGGGTGCTTGCCCACTTGCAGTGTAAATAAATACATACAATGTACCGAATGTAGGAAAGAAGTTGTGCATGACCGCTAATATCGGTGGACTCGTCGATCTGAAGTGAGAACTTCTGACTGCTCTTTATTTTATCCTTCATAATGTCTTGGATGTCACTGGACATGTCACTAACTCGGCGGTTAATTGTGTCAGCAGAAAGAGGAATTTAATTTTAAATAATTTTATTACTTTGTTACAATAACAGGTAATAGTTCGCGTAACACCTTTCACCTTGTAGACAATGTACAGCGAAGGTAACAATAAAGCATATGAACTTGAAGACACACGACGAGACTCGAGCTTGCGAACATGAACCTATAAAGCTTTGATGTCGGAGAGAGAAGCTGCAGACCACCCAGGATGCGGGTCACGGCCATTGCTGTTCTTCCAGCAACAAAACCGCACTGAAGTGACGCTATTGGTAAATATATTTGTCTTCTGTGCACGCAAATCCAACAGCTCTGTGTACTCAGAGGACGTCTGAAGCTTGCGAGTCTTAGTACTGGCAATAACCTGGAAGCTTAATTTTATTCCGTTCATTGCTCTGAAATGTATTACTTATTCCACAAATGCTGACGATGAATATACAAAAATACGAATAATAAATTTTACTATTATGATTTAAAATATTCAAATCAGTGTAAACGTGTACAATAGTACATTATGCAACGAGCCTATAATGGTAGTAATTAAGACGCGAGTACGTTTATGAAACGAGCGCAAGCGAGTTTCATTATTTTCATACGAGCGTCTTAATTACCATTATAGGCAAGTTTCATACGACTTTTTATGCTCGACCATGTTTCTAACTTGAAATTATTCATAAGTATTCATGTTATGGTTATCTAAGTGAGGAGCGGAATTGACCTTCTAAATTGTGAGATGTGCGCAGACGCGAAAGTATTGATTTTTTTCCGAGGGACGAATGTCATTGACCTTGATATAATCTAGAGAATAACATGAACATTAAAATGTCCACACCTGTGGAGTAACGGTCAGCGCGTTTGGCCGCGAAACCAGGTGGCCCGGGTTCGATTCCCGGTCGGGGCAAGTTACCTGGTTGAGGTTTTTCCGGGGTTTTCCCTCAATCCAATATGAGCAAATGCTGGGTAACTTTCGGTGCTGGACCCCGGACTCATTTCACCGGCATTATCACCTTCATCTCATTCAGACGCTAAATAACCTGAGCTGTTGATAAAGCGTCGTAAAATAACCTACTAAAATAAAAAAATGAACATTAATCTTGATATAACATTGAAATTGATGTAGAATTGAAAAACGAGATGACAAATTGAATTCATTTGAATATTATTTACAATTAACGCTAATTATTATAGTAATTTCGATTGCATATCCGAGAATAATCGATACTTGCTGTTTTATAATGCTACAATGGTGATTTCTTATTGGCTGAACAACTGAACTATAATGAATAGGTGTACTTTTAATGAAGTGCATTAAAGGGCTACTACCAGGTGTATAATTACTACATTTCGGCATGGTGAAGAATACAATGCGTGCAGTTCTGCGTTGTGTAACTTTCTCCATTCTCCTGTAACTTCATCCCGCTTAGCCCCAAATATTTTCCTAAGCACCTTATTCTCAAACACCCTCAACCTATGTTCCTCTCTCAGAGTGAGAATCCAAGTTTCACAACCATACAGAACAACCGGTAATATAACTGTTTTATAAATTCAAACTTTCAGATTTTTTGACAGCAGACTGGATGATAAAAGATTCTCAACCGAATAATAACACGCATTTCCCATATTTATTCTGCGTTTAATTTCCTCCCGAGTGTCATTTATATTTGTTACTGTTGCTCCAAGATATTTGAATTTTTCCACCCCTTCGAAGGATAAATCTCCAATTTTTATAATAGGCCTAGTGCCTATAATTGCCTATTTCACTAGTAAATGCCTATTTGCTTATAAATGCCTAAAAGTTGCCTAAATATCCGTATTATATATTATACTTGAATTTACTGACCATTCAATCGGTATTTTTTGAATCTGTAATTTGTTTCTTTTTTATCTAGCAGAGGGAAGTGATATAGAACTACCGATAATTCTGTGTGCTACGTTTTACTGCCACCAGAGCGCGGAGAAATCGAATAATTTAAAATCAACCAATAAGAAAAAATGTATTTCGAAAGCCGCATGAATCATTGTGGTAGTTGACTAGGGTAGTTGTTTTAAACCGTGTATCCGTTTTGTGAGTTTGTGAATTGAGCATGGAGTTGAGTTTTCTGCTGTAGTACATGGAATATACCGTGGAGATATGCCAAGGCAGAAGTCATCAGAAGCACTGATTGGAAAATGCATTGACATTACTGCGTTCCCACTGGTTTGATCCCCAACTGAGATTGGATCCCTGAAGTATTGCCCCATCACTTCATGTGAAGTGGAAAGGAGTTTCTCCCAGTTTAAGAACATTCTTACAGACAAACAATAAACATCAGTTCTCATTACAACATTTGGAGGAATATTCAGTTATTCACTGCCATAATGACATTCCTATAGAAAGTAGTGTATAATGCTACGCTGTGGTCGTGTTAGCCATTAAGAATTAGAAATTGTTAGTGCCTTTTTAAATGTCTATTTTAGAATTTTGAATGCCTATTTTACCTGCCTATTTCAACTGTTTTTAGTGCCTAAAAATCCGCAGCTTGATCATTAGAATGAATCAGTTGTAGGATTCCATTACCCAGCATTCCTCTACAATGCAGTGAGCTGTTCATCCATTTTCATGGTTCAGCAACTGTTGTTCAAATATTAATAACTGTTGTTATTTCTCCCAAATAATAGTGATTGAAATCTTGGATACAGTGAGCAAGAACACAAAACAAAACACAACGCTGATTGGAATGCGCTGTAAGTGGTCACTTACTGAAGCAGCTGAAATATCGATAAAGTTAAAATTATATTTCCTTTAGTCAGGCACTCGTTTCTTCCTCCGGATCGCGTATTCGGAGTAATAAATTGAAAAAGAAAGAAAAAAGCTCTTTGGGACTGATTGGCGAGAGCTAGCTGTACTGAGACCATAAATTTAAGTAATGCTATTGAAGATGAAGATTATAAAATTAGTCTTCATATTGAGGGAGAGGAATGTGGCAATATTGCATACAAACTGTACTTACTATAGGCTACCTGGAACAAAGGTGTCACACACGACCAATTGTCTATTCGGCAACTTCTCTGACATATATGTAAAGCGGGTCAGCCTATGTAACAAAAATAGGCGTTTATCATTCTATAAAATGAACTTGGATTACCTTGAAAATGGTTTCATAATGTTAGTGCAAGATTGTACCAAATAACCCTTCGATAGTAGAAAACTTTTCTACTATTGACGCCAGCCGTGAAAGCCTACACTCCAATATAACCCTTCGATAGACGTGATCACATTTACAAATCGGTTAATTAACCTTGAATAGGCCTACTAGAAGAAGATATCAGACGTTTTATGTCGCACTGAAAACTTTCTCAGAAAACTCGTAATTTCTAATGTTTGCAAACAGTACGTACAATCGGGCAACAAAACGCTTCATTCATGATGACATTGTTGGGTTTTTAGTTGGTTATTTAACGACGCTGTATCAACTACTAGGTTATTTAGGGTCGTTGAAATTGATGATAGTGAGGAGGTAACTGGCGAGATGAGGCCGAGGATTCGCCTAGATTACCTGGTATGCGCCTTACGGTTGGAAAAAATCTCGGAAAAATTCAACCAGGTAAAGAGCTCAAGCGGGAATCGAACCCATGCTCGATCAGGCAAGCGCCTCTACCGACTGAGCTAAGTCAGCGGCCTGTATTGCTGGTGATAATGATGACAATGATTGCGATAGTGCTTGGGAAAAGTGACACAAGTCAGTTTCCACAAAGCTTTTTTGATAATTTATTGACAACTTACGGAACATCTGCTCGCTTGGAAAAAATACACAAGTATTTCTCCCATTACAATAATTCATACAGAAAAAAATCAAATCGACATAAACCAGTGTAAGTTGTCAATAAATTATCAGAAAAGGTTTGTGGAAACTGACTTATGTCACTTTTCCCGAGCACTGTAGATATGATGGTGCAAATGGTTATTTTGATAGTGGTGATAGTGGCTGTTATGGTAATTATGAAGGTATATGGACGTAGTAGTAGTTCTAATGATGATATAATGATGGTATCAGTTGTGATGGATTTGATAGGAATATTTGTGATGATAGTGTTGAATGTTAAATGTTATGTTTTATTTAACGACGCTCGCAACTGCAGAGGTTATATCAGCGTCGCCGGATGTGCCGGAATTTTGTCCCGCAGGAGTTCTTTTACATGCCAGTAAATCTACTGACATGAGCCTGTCGCATTTAAGCACACTTAAATGCCATCGACCTGGCCCGGGATCGAACCCGCAACCTTGGGCATAGAAGGCCAGCGCTGATAGT
>JAJSOF020000009.1:154465648-154620648 GCA_025594305.2 Periplaneta americana | reverse complement strand
TCCTCTCTCAAAGTGAGAGTCCAAATTTCACAACCATACAGAACAACCGGTAATATAACTGTTTTATATATTCTAACTTTCAGATTTTTTGACAGCAGACTAGATGATAAAAGCTTCTCAACCGAATAATAACACGCATTTCCCATATTTATTCTGTGTTTAATTTCCTCCCGAGTGTCATTTATATTTGTTACTGTTGCTCCAAGATATTTGAATTTTTCCACCCTTTAGAAGGATAAATCTCCAATTTTTATATTTCCATTTCGTACATTATTATTATTAATGATAATAATGCTCTTATCATCCAGTCTGCTGTCCAAAAATCTGAAAGTTAGAATTTATAAAACAGTTATATTACCGGTTCTTCTGTATGGTTGTGAAACTTGGACTCTCACTCTGAGAGAGGAACATAGGTTAAGGGTGTTTGAGAATAAGGTGCTTAGGAAAATATTTGGGGCTAAGCGGGATGAAGTTACAGGAGAATGGAGAAAGTTACACAACGCAGAACTGCACGCATTGTATTCGTCACCTGACATAATTAGGAACATTAAATCCAGACGTTTGAGATGGGCAGGGCATGTAGCACGTACGGGCGAATCCAGAAATGCATATAGAGTGTTAGTTGGGAGACCGGAGGGAAAAAGACCTTTAGGGATGCCGAGACGTAGATGGGAGGATAATATTAAAATGGATTTGAGGGGGAGGGGGTATGATGATACAGACTGGATTAATCTTGCACAGGATAGGGACCGATGGCGGGCTTATGTGAGGGCGGCAATGAATCTTCGGGTTCCTTAAAAGCCATTTGTAAGTAAGTATCATCATTATTGTTGTTATTATTATTATCATTATCATTATTATTATTATTACTATCATTGTTATTGTTATTATTATTATCATTATCATTATTATTATCATTATCATTATTATTATTATTATTACTATCATTGTTATTATTATTATTATCATCATTATTGTTATTATTATTATCATTGTTATTATTATTATTATTATCATTATTATTATTATTATTATTATTATTTTATTATTATCATTATTATTATTGTTATTAGTATTAGTATTATTATTTTATTATTATTATCATTATTATTATTGTTGTTATTAGTATTATTATTATTATTAGTATTAGTGTTATTATTATTATTATTATTATTATTATTATTATTATTATTATTATTATTATTATTATTATGTGATCTCTCTCGTACGAAGGAGGGACCCGAAGGCTTGCACTGCTTACCACTCCTATTCTGTGAATGATTGGGTAGCCAAACGGCCGCGCTCTTGTGCAAGTATAGCACGCTGCACCGTGAACTTAACCCGGGCTATGGTATGGATAATGATATGAGAATTAGTGATGGCGAAATGAGTTCTAGGTCGAACGCCGATAGTTACCCAGCAATTCTGCTTCAATTGGTTGAGGAAAACTCCGGAAAAAACAAACCAGGTAACTTGTCCCAACAAGGATTTTAACCCGGGCCCGCTCGTTTCACAGTCAGACGCGCTAACCGTTACTCCACACCGGTAGACTTATAATGCGATAATGGCATTTACCTTTATCTTCAATACTTGTATTAGTAACAGATTACTGTTATATTATATTACTGAGAAAAGTCTAGTATATTATAATAAGGTTGACGTTAAATAATCATGAAAGACTAGCACGGTCAGACAGTCTTAGGTCCGGTTGCAGAAACGCAAATCAAATCGTCCCTGATCACCAATCAGTTGTCTGATTTATTTGGTTGTTCACTGCGTTGCACAAACGTGAATCTCCAATCGACTTGTTTCGAGTTACTAATTGCTGATTTGAGAAAGAAATGCATTTGACAACAGCGCTATTTAGCAACCACAGCCAATTTGATGCTCTTTAAAAATCGCGAAACGAATGCATCAAGTGGGCGGTGACTAGGAAAACAAGTGAATGCTTTGCTGTTTTGTTGCTTTTTGTAGAAAGGAAACAGGCGGATTCTATTTGTATATAGACTATAATATAGTGAAAAAAATGAAGCAAACAAAAAAGCTGAGAGGGCTTCTGTTGTGGGATTTGCTAGGGGATTCAACAAGAAATTGGAACATGCATAGCCTCCATAGCCCAAAAGAATTCCATTTCCCATCTCTCTGTTTACAAATTGAGCTCGTAACATAATCATTAAAAATATTGTGTTATCGTGTGTAGAACCCTGCCAAGGGGCTACAACATTCCACAATTTCAATGATGGTGTAGGCTACATATTGGCTGTACATTCACAGAAACCTTTTCTATTTCGATAAAGTTCGGTATCATTTCAACCAGGTGATTGGATAGGGATGTGAGCAGTCTATACAACCAATTATTCTTGGAAATTCTGACATGGCCGAAAATTCTCTCTGGATTTCAAATCGTTCCCTGTCTGAGGTTGAGGACTTTATGAGATCCTGCGATAACAAAGTAATTTCATACGTAACATTCCTAACTACTCGGCAAATAGGCCTAGTTGATTTGTGGATCCCAACAACATCATCCAAGACTGTCTGAAAATTCTAACAGCATAAAATCTCAGCGTTATTAGAACTTTGTTCATAGGACAAAGTGGAAGGTTTCGATTTGTCTGTCTGCATATATTTGTTTCAATTTTTGAAAGTAACAAAACACACGAATCCTTACATAACCTAAATCTTTGCTCAAATTCTCTGTCATTATACATAAAAACATTTCATGTCTATCACGGAAATGCCTTCTTCTTAATAATATTTCCTTCAGTCTAAAATTTCTTCATCAGAAGAATCCATTATGTCAAAAACAATATTGTTACGCTGTAACTATTTACTATATACGTTACAGTAACTGCACTATAAAGAGAGCAACATAAATAGAGGGACAGCATTTTATTTTTACTTCAATTTTTATTGTTTCTGAGTTTTTGAATGTACTTCACTCCCATCCCTTCTACTAATGAAGTTTCAACTGTTCTCCAGACAGAATCAAGGCCGCATATAGTAAACAGTAAACTGAGTTATTGAGTATAGTACGTTCCAGAAATATGTTCGCGTTTTCCAGTGACGAAAGAACTTTCAATATTGAATCATATTTTCGCACAGGTACTATCCGTTTGCCTACGTCGCATCCCGATTTCCCCCCACCTGCTTCTGCACGCCCCTCTGTAAAAGCAGGACTGTCTTAGTTCTTTTCTGAAAACATTAATTTCTGTTAGGAATTGGACGTTTACGTAATATTATACAACTGTTTAAAATAACTTAAATAAAAGGGCCTCGTTAAGTAATTAACTGTCACGTTATTTCCCCCCTTTTTACGATCCTGCGGCATAACCACTTGGACGGACAGTAGATAGCATGTCTGAGTAATTTTATCTGTGCGGGTCGGGCAGAAGTGAAGATTGAATTTACAGTACATAAGGTACTCTTTTATAGAGTAGGTACAGAATTATTTCAACATGAGTTACTAGTACGAAGGACGAAACTGGCAATTGGAATTAGATGCAATAGTCTATAATGCGATAATATGCACAAAAGAACTGAAGCCTGTATCGAAATGAACGGCCACTATTTTCAAAAATGTGTTTAAATATCCATGTTATGATTATTTTTCAATTGAACTTCATTCTCTATATCGTACGCTAATGTCCTGTAGACAGTATAATATACACTGCATAATGAATTCGTTCGCAAGAATAGCTCAGTTCGTGAGTAAAAACACTTATTCTTGATACAGTACTGTATTAAGATTAAACAAACACCTAATGAAAATTATCGAACTCAAAATCGCGATATTTCCTAATTTACGTAAATGGATTAAGTACTTTTCTTCCCTCCTATACCTAGTAAAGTGATTTGTTTGTGTTTTACGCCGGTATCATCGAACTGCAGTCGTGGAAGGAGGAAGCGAACGGTGTTTCCGGTTCTCTAAAGGTATAGCCAGGTTAATATTAAAAATGTTAGTAAAAATAAAATGATGTCCCTGTACTTGATCAGTGATTAGTCACTTAACCAGCAAAAATCTGTTGATCAAATCTGATGGAAGACTGATCTCCGATCAAATACTGATTGTTCTTTCTGCAACAGCAATAGAACTGATGACCAATCAAACTCTCCTTGATCGCCAATCATATTTGATCAATGTTTCTGCAACCGGGCCTAAAACTTTGATTCTAGGAATGAGTCCTAAGACCCTACACTGGGATATTCGCATCCCGCCGACGACGTTGATGATGATGATGATGATGATGATGATGATGATGATGATGATGATGATGATGATGATTTGAAATTGGAACTCAGTGGCCTTGACTTACCCCTGCTCCTGGGCGATCTTGATGTTCCACCAGGGGATCTTGGCCGATACGGCGGGGCCGAGGAAGGCCGCCGCTGCCAGCTGCAGAAGAACACTACACCTGCTGACTTGCACCATGGCGCGAGCCGTGCGAACTGCGAGCCTCTGGTCGCGCTCAGCGAGCATCTGGAGTGGGGGGCCGCCTGCCTCCAGACCGACCACTTATTCATCAAAGGCCAAATCGTAAGGTCACCGCGCCGCTTCCATTATGCGGCACCTCCTTGCCCACCCTCTGACGTACCACACAGCTAGCTGATCGTGCGAAATGACACAAGTTGATGAGCGTCACCAGATTATGTTCTACCATCCGCGAACAAAAGGAATTTCGGAATATGTATGATAAGACTTTCTTGTATTGTGGGTCCCTATCACCACGGCATGGCGCGTCCTCAGGTTGCGGATCGAGGAGACGGCCTCCAGATATGGAGGGTAGCTGCGAATATATTGAATAAGCAGTCGTGGACAGTCAGGGGTGGTCCTCCAGCTTGGGGGTTCGGCGAAGGGCTAACAACCCATCACCGTAAAAAAAAACTTGTTACGAATCCTTGAAATAAGCCTCGGATTTATCTTTTCAAGAGGTGGAGAAGTTCAAATATCTTGGAGCAACAGTAACAAATATAAATGATACTCGGGAGGAAATTTAACACAGAATAAATATAGGAAATGCGTGTTATTATTCGGTTGAGAAGCTTTTGTCATCTAGTCTGCTGTGAAAAAATCTGAAAGTTAGAATTTATAAAACAGTTATGTTACCGGTTGTTCTGTATGGTTGTGAAACTTGGATTCTCACTTTGAGAGAGGAACAGAGATTAAGGGTGTTTGAGAATAAGGTGCCTAGGAAAATATCTGGGGCTAAGAGGGATGAATTTAAGGAAAATGGAGAAAGTTACACAACACAGAACTGCACGTATTGTATTCTTCACCTGACATAATTAGGAACATTAAATCCAGACGTTTGAGATGGGCAGGGCATGCAGCGCGTATGGGCGAATCCAGAAATGCATATAGAGTGTTAGTTGGAGGCCGGAGGGAAAAAGACCTTTAGGGAGGCCGAGACGTAGATGGGAAGATAATATTAAAATGGATTTGAGGGAGGTGGGATATGATGATAGAGAATGGATTAATCTTGCTCAGGATAGGGACCAATGGCGGGCTTATGTGAGGCCTCCGGGTTCCTTAAAAGCCAGTAAGTAAGTAAGACTTTCTTGTGTTAAATTCTATCGTACCTGGTTTACATGTTTCGACCTTTTATGGGTCATCCTCAGAACTGGTCGTTGTTGGTCTTGGCTCCTCTTGTTTTGTTTCCTGTGAGGGTGTGTTCGTGTGGTGTAATGTAGAGTCAAAGAGTGTGTGTGTTCTGAAATTGAGTTGTGTGTTGAGAATTTCGTTGGGCTCAGTTTTTGTGTGTCTGTATATTCCATATTGTTCTAGTGTGTTTAGTTTCTGGCTTTTTGGTTGGATGTGTAGTATTTCCATGTCTGTGTTGATGTCTCTGTAGGTGTGGTTAGCATTTGTGATGTACCAGGTACTATAGAATTTAACACAAGAAAGTCATATAATACATATTCCGAAGTGATACAGTGTTAAAAGTTGTGTGAGCAAGATGTACAAAAGGAATTGGTAAGTCGATGGATGAGTGAGTGAGTGAGTGAGTGAGTGAGTGAGTGAGTGAGTGAGTGAGTGAGTGAGTGAGTGAGTGAGTGAGTGAGTGAGTGAGTGAGTGAGTGAGTGAGTGAGTGAGTGAGTGAGTGAGTGAGTGAGTGAGTGAGTGAGTGAGTGGGAGAATTGATGGATGAAAAGTATAAGTAAATAAATGAGTTGATTCAGTGAGTTAGTTGAATGAGCTTATGAATGAGTGGAGGGAAGGATTAACAGGTGTCAACGGGTGGGTAAGTGGTGTATTAATGTAGCCTATAGGATGGTCTGTGTTACCTAGCAGCAGAAACGTCTGCAGTTTCAATACCAACGTCCACCCTTAGAACACTGTGGGACAGGAAACAGTACGCTGGCAATTTTCCTTTCAACTTTCTCAATTAGGAACGATGTAAATAGGTACAATTTTATTTTATGTGTCGTAGATCTATGATACTGAACCTTAAGCTTTACTTCTCTCCCACGGGAACTCATGCTAGGGTTATCGTCGTTTAGAAATCTATCATTGCTCTCCGCCGGAATTCAACCTGCGATCTTCGAACGTAATGGCCACTACATCATCGAGGGCGACCAGCTATGTCAGTGATGTCAAAGCAAACGCATTTTTCTGACCTTGACGTCGTGCGCGGGCATCAAGCGCTAAGTATGGAAAGAGGAAGGGTTGTGTATATGAATAAGCAGCCTGTTGGATTAAGAAAACAGTGGTGCACAAACTTCAAACGGAACGTGAAATTTTATGTCGTTATTTTTATAAGGCTTCTTTCGGTTTGATGTTATCTATATTGTCTGTAAAACAAAAGTACTAACACTAATTTCTTAATATTGCACTTGTGTTTTAAATCTTAATAACATAATAGAGAGTTAAGAAGGAATATTCACTTAAATTCCATAGTAGTATAATATTATACTGTACTAAATGGATGGAACACATCATTCATGAAAAAAGTGATATTCCAAAGAAAGAGATTGAGTATGACATGATAAGTTGGAATTGATATTGATGGTACCTTTAGCCTTATAAAAGTAATCAATAAATTAATCAGAACAATATTACAGTACAAAGCAAAGTTACGTAGGTGCTGTATATGTTTTAAGTGTAACTAATATTACATAACAAAACTCTTATCGCATTATGCTTTTAAGGTGACATTGGTGAGCAACTTCCTATCATCAGAATATTAAATTATTTTCTCGAAATGTGCTGAAGCTATAGAGCTGACATTTTTACAACACATGGGCACGTATCTGTTGCTTATGATGTAACAATAGTTGCTTTGTTAATTCATTTCCTTACAAACAATTTCCATGCGAATATTTTCAAAATTTTCAATACCCTATCTTCAGTAATACGTATTTACGATGTATTAGATTTACGAAAACATTCTGTAAGGCTACTAAATAAATAGGATTATATCTGAAAATTTCACTTTTCTATTAAAAAAAAAGTTGAGAAAATGTTTGTTTTGGATAAGAAAATCAAACTTGTGAAAAATGAGCATTAAAATTAAAACTTACATTCTTATAATGCGCTTATACTTCTCAGGCAAATCTAAAAATTACCATGGATACAGTTTTAATAAGTTCTCTTCCCTTTATCTATTGAATCAGTGCTGGCCATCCCTGTATATAGCTCGACCAAGCGGCATATACTACCTCTTTCGTCTGTCTCTTTCCTTTTCGCTGTAAAGCGCTCAGGCTCTCCTGAGCTCTAAAGCGCGCGCTTGCTCCTATGGGCATCAATTGACATGACTGCTCTATGTAATTAAACCGAGATATTTTGAAGTCTATTCGCCCTTCATGAACTTCAAACCGTAGTTGCAGTAATAATAATTGGGCCAAGGCCGATCAGCCAGCTGCTGGCCTCACGTTCACATGCCTCAACAGAGGTGAACGATCATTCAACCAGAACGGAGGTATTATGTGATTAACACAATTATGCCCCAGGCGTTATATCTGGCTTCTGTAACCGGTTTTCGCTATCAATCTTAGCTTCCCAAATTCATCACGATGCTGGATGGGCACCGTTCCCATACACTGCTCCAGTGCGCATTCCGTAACACGAGTCCTACACATGACGACTTTGACCACGACGCTACGGTACGGGGCGATAGTGCTTGTACATGAAGAACTTAGAGTTTGATGTCTATAAGGAAACGCACAGAGCGGTTGCCATGGTGCCCTCGCTGCATGCCAGTTATCGTTCCAATTGATGTACGACAGCAACAAGTCGAGCAAAACATTCTCTCAGTTGTCACTTGTTATACCCATCAATCTTGTACATTGGATAATCGAGTTGACAAAGAAATGAAACACTGCCCATAATACATCAGTGGAATGGCTTTAAAATAGTAATATACGTTACAAGAGCGGTATGTTGACGTTTTCATGTTCGAGGAAAAGATTGAAAAACCGAAACGTAGTTGAGCTTTTTTAATTTCCGAGAACATGAAAACAAACATACCGCTCGTGTATCGTACATTATTTTGTGCGAAGATCGTTTATTACATACCTGAAAGACGAATTTCTAATTAGTTGCAATGAAATCTCCATCTTCGTTTCTGTTTAATGACGGCAACTTCGGAAAACCAAAATATCTTTCTTCAACATTGTTGCTATAAAATGTTTTCTGTGTTTACTATACTCCAGCAGGCCGTGATATACGTCTGTCTTATTTTCCCCAGTCTATAAATGCGAACTTAAAACAAACGGTAAGGTTATGTAATGATTTATTTTTCATTTTAATATTTTAACAATATTATTTATATAACATATTGCAGTAATAACATCCGCATCTGGAATCTTGTTGATTTTTTCACGGCTTCCTTAATGTTACTTGTATCAGGAGTGCAATAAGTTTCGTGGAGTAGTAGAGTTTACTTAATTTTTGCAAATATTTAAAAACAATAATTAACATTGCAATTTAGGTGAAATTGCAGTGGTAAGTTTCCAATTTATAATTATTACTATGTTAAACGTCTCTAAAAATAATATGTTAAAAGCCTAAAGCAGTAAAATGAATGTCGCGCTTAAGCGGTAAGAAGAGGGAAATTGTTGTGTGTGTTACGTTGTGAATACTGAATGTGGTATTTCACACTTACCGCGTATTGGTTCTGTGCGGAAAAAAAGCAAATATGCACGATCTCGCACAAATGTATGTTATTTAATGACACATACTTTCACACTAAACGCTAAAGATATGTAAAATTATTAGTGATTATATTCTTATAGACATCTTCGTTTTGTAAAGTCGCAGCATTCCTGCTTGTTCCAAGCCTCAGCAGGAATATTCAACACAGCACCAATGAAAAACGCCACCCTCAACAGCAGACATGTATGTATGTATTTATTAACGCTACAATTGGGTATACACTTGGTGGCAGTGGTATATGTAATATACAATAATACCATTATAATAATACAATAATTACAGCAAAAAAATAATAAACGTAAATTTACTTCTAACTATAAATAGATGCAATAAACCTAATACCATAAATTTATTTATTTATGTATTTATTTATTTATTTATTTATTTATTTATTTATTTATTTATTTATTTATTTATTTATTTATTTATTTATTTATTTATTTATTTATTTATTTATTTATTTATTTATTTATTTTTATTGCTAGTAAGTTTGAAATGAATACAAGTTAATAAATACAATGAAAGATAAACTAGCCCACTCCTGAATGAGTAAGACTCGTGCTCAGGAGGGGATTCCAATACAGACAAAAATAAAATTAAAATTGAGAGTGAATACAGATTATAGTGTTTAATATGTTTAAACCCAAACTATAAATCCAATACATTTTGTTTTATTATTTTATTAATTTGGAGAGGATTCGTGGTTGAAATATTTTGGAATAAAATTTGTTTAATAATCTGGGACCTTGACTCATGCTATGATAAAAGCTGCATTGGTTTTACATTTTGGTTCTGACAAACGCAGAGATTTCATAATAATAATAATAATAATAATAATAATAATAATAATAATAATAATAATAATAATAATAATAAATAATAATAAATAAAAACTATGCCATAATAACGCCTACAATAAGCAAAAGTAAACCTAACCTATTTCACCCAACTATTACCAATTTAAGTAATTACATATCACCTTAATTACATATCAACTTAATTACATATCATCTTAATTAATTACATATCACCTTAATTTATTTACATATCAACTTAATTACATATCATTTTAATTAATTACATATCAACTTAATTAATTATATGACACAATTTAATTAATTACACTGCAGCTACAAATTACATTGTCAGTCTAATCTTCTCAATCTTTCCTTAAATATATTGATTTTGAGAGGACCACCCTGAAAGATTGCCGCAGGTAAGCTGTTCCAGTCTACTATTGTGCGGTTAACAAAGGAAAATTTTGCCACGTCCGTTCTTTGTTTTCTACATTTAAACTTCCTAATATGATCAGCCCTGCCTAAGTATGATGGTGTTGTTAATCTAGCATTGATGTCGGTCCATGCTTTGTGTCCCATTTGTGCCTTAAACAATGCGGTGAGTCTGGTTTTTCGTCGCCTTGATTTGGGAAGTTCCCACCCTAAATCTTTTACTATCTCCTCACCATGTCCCTTTCCCATTTTGACATATTTTGCTGCCTTGCGTTGGGCCTTTTCTATTGAATCGATTTGGTTTTGTCTGTACGGATCCCACCCTACTGCCCCACATTCCATAACTCGGCGAACAAGGGTTTTGTACGCTGACATGTTTTACCTTCACCAGAGTCATCAGTGCTGCAACGTAGATAACTGGAAAAAGAGGCGTGTTATTAAATGGATCTCTGCAATAATAATTTTGTTGACGTACAAAAACAGACATGAGGTTGTGTTAATAAATGTACCTATAATTGCTTTGAACATCCGTATTATTTCATCTGATGCTATGAGAATTTGTTATGTAAAGAAAAAGATCATTAAAGCCGCCTTCGAGTAAACATGAAAGTTTCAAATAACGTGAGTAAAATCTCTCTGGAGTTTAGAAAAAAAAATAAATGACATATCAGGGGTTCTGAAAACCTCTACTTCTGTCAAAAAATCTAAATTTATTTTATCAGCAGAGTAGTATTTTCCTATGCCTCGTTTAACGAAAACGTAAAAATGAAAATTAAACATAACCGTAACATAAACACAGAAGTTTGCGGCTAGGCTACCAAATGGGATCATTCACAATGATTCACATAAACACTGATATAAACATTGCCGTAAGACGTTAACATGGAAGTTTGCAAACTCCAAACTTTCAAGCTTATGCTTACGTGATTTTCAAACAGAACACAATCGTGGAGCGCTGAAGTATACGACAGAATATGAGAAAATGGCGTCGTTGTTATGTTTCCATGGTTACCAAGTATCTTTGTGGTTATGTTTATGTTCCCATAGTGAATGCTCTTCATTTTACAGTAACGTTTATATTTTTAAGTTAACGCTTACGTTATGTTTAATTGTGAATGAGCCTTAATGTTCAGAAGGCTAGCCACTGCCACTGCCAGAGCGCTTAACGACCATCACGGACTCCAGTTAAAATCTCAACGTTGTATTTATGAAAGATGAAGTCAAAGTATATCACGGTTTGTTTCTCGTCATTCCAGCAATATTCACCAACAGTTTTTTTAGGTATAATTTTTATTTATTATTATTATTATTATTATTATTATTATTATTATTATTATTATTATTATTATTATTATTACTATTATTAATAGTATATTATTATTATTATTATTATTATTACTATTATTAATAGTATATTATTATTATTATTACTATTATTAATAGTATATTATTATTATTATTATTATTATTATTATTATTATTATTATTATTATTATTTTACACAGTCATTACTTTATTTTTCCATTAACACTAATACCTAGGTAATTGTCATTGTCTCAATGTAACATGTGCTGTGCTGATCATACTAATTCTACTATTCCTTTAGTTGTGAGATTATATTCATATGCATTAATTCTTTTTTTTAAGTTAATACTTGTATACTAGAATGTATTTTCCTGTTTGTGATTTTGTATTGTACCTTTTTTTATTATATATATTTTTTATTATTGTTATTTTAAAGTTAATACTGATTGTGTATATGTATTCAATCTCTCTTTTACTTAATTATGTTTATTATTATTTTGTGTATATGTATTCAATGTCTCCTTTTTACTTAATTATGTTTATTATTATTTTTACGTTAATATTTATATACCGGTATGTATTTTTCTGTATGTGATTTGATCCTGGTTGAGTGGAAGAGAAGGCCTGATGGCCTTAACTCTGCCAGGGAAAATAAAACTATTATTATTATTATTATTATTATTATTATTATTATCACCGGGAAAAAAATACAATTCCCCTTTCATTATCGAATCCGGCTCAAAAAATAGGACGTTACTTGTTTTTGTGTGACGCCAAATCAATCGTACGTCGTATTGAGTATTCCTCCCTGATCGATTCGAGATTCAGGTCTTTATATCAAACTGCAAAATGGTGACAACTTTGTGGCGCTCAAAACGGCACATTGCAAACAAATTTCTGAAATTGTAATGGAAAAATGAATGAAAATTAACATTTCTGGCAGATTGTTAATTATTTCATGAAAATGGATCGGACGTATTACACTATTTTATAACAGGAAAATGAATTATAATAACAGCCTGATTGTAATGACCTGTTATAAGAAGAGCAAGATGTCGGAATGTTTGATACTGCAAACCTCAACGTAGTCAATTCACCTCAAAAGTGCTAAAACGCGTAACTGAACCATCATGCAGGGCACTGAGGTCGACATCTGGGGTTTCAAGACCATATGTATTCCATTAGCTATGTAACTTTGATGCAACTGTGACATTGAAATGGCGGAGTAAAAAACTGTAAGATGTAAGTTACTTCTGCGATCTCGCCTCAGGCTTTACAGTAAATAAGCTTGTAAAAACCCAAGAAGTATTTTGTTAATACGAAACCTTCCATTGGTTTAAATAAGACGTTCAAGGTCGAGTGGAAATCTTGAGTTTAAGCTCCCCTATGCATAATATTAACTTATCTTTTGGGCTTCTGAAAATAACTTACAACCAATGTTCGTCATTGCTCGAGACCGGCCGTATAAAAACAAAGTACCTTTGTATTGTATTGTATTGTATTGTATTGTATTGTATTTATTAACATTTCATGGTATTCATACATTGCTTTACAGCTAGAATATGGAACAAGTCAAAAAACTTATTACTATTATAAAGTCTTAATTTATAGTCACAGTCTAGATGAAATATATACAGACGAGATTTACAATATAGTCTACTAGTACAACACAAAGTTTTAGTATCGATTTCATGAAGTGTTATTGAATGTCATGAATTCACCTACAGAATAGAAGGCGTGAGAAATTAGGTACTTCTTTAATTTGGTCCTAAATAATCTTATGTTTTGAGTTTCATTTTTTATATCGAAAGGGAGGCTAATAAAAATGTTTACTGCCATATAACGCACTCCTTTTCGATAGCACGATAGACTTGCCGATGGAGTGTGAAGGCTATTTTTTGACGTGTATTTATGCTATGAACTGTTGAATTAATTACAAAGTTTTCACGATTACATACGAGGAAGATTATTAATGAAAAGATATACTGACAAGCCATGGGCATTATTTGTAGTTTTTTGAAAATAGTCCTACACGATTCCCTAGATTTGGCACCTACTATTATTCTAATTACTCTTTTTTGTAATAGGAATATACTGTTACTACCTGTGGAATTTCCCCAGAATATTATTCCAAAACTCATTACCGAGTGAAAGTATGCAAAGTATATTGTTTTTAAGGTATTGATATTGTGCTTCATCTCTTTTTATTTACGTAACTCCAATATCCTATAGGCTTATGAAAAAAGTTGAATTTTCTGAAGCAATTGAATTCCAGTAAACTTGGTCAACTTAATAAAATATTAATCTATATGTTAAGAAAACGCAAGGCTGTAATACGCGTAAAATAAAGAGATTACGACATAATTAAACAGTTTGACAAGTAAATAAATAAAATATTTAAACAAAATTATACAGTGCATGACCTAGACAATTTTCCCTTCATGAGCTTCGGGATTTTCGAAATTCATGCGTTCACAAATTGGTGCATTGGATTTCTCATCCCGCTTTGCGGACTTCTCGTCGAACTTTTTCGTCTAAGTCACTAAGTCAGGGGGTTCTTAATGCATGGGTCGCCGTGGCTTTCGAGGAGGAATAAAATGTATATATATATAATTAAAGTATTTCATTTAAAATTACTACGTTTTAACGGACAAGAACTAAAACACGATAATGCCTATCTCTGTATAATAATAATGTGACGGCCACGTGAGGTTCGATCTCACGACCGACGGAGGAAGGGCTATGTCGGCCGTATTTCGGCCGGCGCGGAGGTTGCGCGCGCATCTGCTTCCTGTGGCATGTGCTGTGGCTTAGGGAGTAGAGTGGAGTGAGGAGAAAGATCCAGAGAAGTCTGGATATCCGTTATCTTCTAGGCATCTGTCGACCGACCGCGAACTCTCCAGAAACTATGGCTTAGTTATAAATACAACGCGCAAGTGAACGCGAGTCAGTCAATCAGTCAGTCAGTTAGTTAATTGCAGTGTTGTAGTCAGCAAGCCAGTCAGTCTTGTGTAGCAGTGAAGCCAGCTTCGAGACCGGAGTCCGACTTGAGTGTGTCCGCAACTGTGGAGCCGGAAGTCCTGAGTTCGAGTGCAGTGGACCGCAGTTGGAGGACCTGAGTTCGAGTACAGTGGACTGTCTCTAAGGTCTGGGGTTCGAGATACTGTGAACTTGAGTGACTGAGCTAGAAGAACTGTGAACTGAGAACTGACAGTTCTGATTTGTAAATAGTACTTTGTGAACATTAGTAAAAATTAACAGTTAATTGTTGTTCTCAATAATCCAAGTAAATTGTCATTGTCGTCTGTGGAGTGCAATAACGAATACTGTGTTACTGTGTGGAGAGCAAATCCCATTGTTGACGGGAGCAGAATTAAATTGTAGAAAGTGAAGAGTAATTGTTGAAATAATAAAACTACATTATTGTTGTTTAGTATAAAATTGACAATAATAATAATAATAATAATAATAATAATAATAATAATAATAATAATAATAAATTCCCACACTTATTTACACGGTATTTTTATATTAGTGCTTTTTAACTTCAAAATAGACCCATGGTCGCGCAAATTGATCGCTTATACTGGTGACAGACTACAGTCGCTAATCGCGATTAGCATTATCGCGATTAGCTCCGATCGCGATTACCGAAAATGTGGTGACATACTAGGTCACGCTTCGTCCCGTCTGGTCAGCAGCTGAATTACCATAGAGGAAACAATTTTCTCTATATATGTTTGTTTCTCTCCTGGACAACGCCTAAAGTTCATACTTTCGTTTGATGTTTGTTCATTGTTTCTTTCCTTTTTTTTTTTTTTCTTTTTGTTATTTCTTGCAGCTTTATATGGGAATTTATTTGTTAAAATTGTTATATGCTTTACAATGTAAACTAATACAATTTATATAATTACTATTTATCTTATTTTGAAAAGAGATTTTATAACCTATAAAATGTATATCATCATGCCAAAAATTTATATTATTTTGTAATAAAACATTTTTAAAATCAACCCTAACCCCAACGATAGCGTCGTAATGGAGACTGAAATTGAAAATCTGAAAACGAAACCAGTTCCAGTTTGTAATCCATTATTTATTGAAATGAAACATCTTTCAGCAGCCTTCTATTGCGCTCTCTCTCTCTATGTATATACACATATATATATATATATATATATATATATATATATATATATATATATATATATATGAAATATGAATAATTCGCCTGTCATTTGTTAATATATTTATTTTACTTTTCTCACATCTGCATTAAATTTCTCCACTACGTCTAATAGTAGCCAAATTCATTTTCTAGCCATTCATTTTCGTTTCTATTTCATATAATACAATGGAAGGGGTAACAAAATTCCACAGCAGAAGCTATCACGACATCCTGAATAATATAAATCAAGGTGATTCGAAACAAAAGATTACCAAAATGTTACTTTCGTCCACTGGGCCGTGCCTCAACGCGATTATCTTGTTCTGGGAACAGGATTTAACTCCTGATCGCGATCGGGACGGTGACACACTACAAACTCGATCGCGATTAGGGCGATAATCGCGATTAGTAACTTAGTCTGTCATCAGTATTAGTTGACTCGCTTCTCTCGACTTAAGCGGTACTTTGACGATCAGAGGTATCTGATACAATTTTCTGATCGTGTAAGCCAACTTTAACCACGGGATAAGTCAGAACCAACGATATAATAAATTGACGAACTTTGATATAGTTCCGCAAGTTCTCAATAGGTGTCACTATTATTGGGACTGGTAAAAATGTGTTGGGAAAAATGATTGTAGATTAAGTAGCTTATACATTATTGACATAATTTACAGTATCTGCAGTTTCCCGCTAAACCTAGTGCTTTTTACAATCATGAGACGGGATGAAATTTTGAATTCTATAATGCAGGTATATTCATGTACTATTGGCGACACTGGCTGAGCTACGCCGCCCCGTTGGCTTCTGTCAAGTGGTGTAAGAGCGTTCGTTTATATAATTTTAATGTTATTTATCGAAGTTCTTGCGTGTAAAACAATATTATTTGAGTGCAATCATGTAGACTATGTAAAAATTATATTCATATTGTGACAGCGACTTGAGATTCGAACTCACGACCAGCGTCCCGCGAGAGAGCATATCGCGCGGGCTTCACGGGGAAAGGGAAAGGAGCCTACACGCGAGGGAAGGCTGCGCGCGCAGCTGCTACTTAACGCAGTGAATGTGGAACGACCTTCTCGACTATTCCAGAAGTCCGTCGAAGTGGAGATATCGAGATAATTCTCTACACACCTGTAGAAATTTCTCGCAACTATGATTTTGCTATAAAAGAAGAAGCGCCAGCGAACTAGAGCAGAGTTTTCAGTTATTCAGTCAGTGAGTAAGCCAGAGCAAGCAAGCCAGACTTGTGTGCCGGAGTTCGACTCGAGTGTGCGTCCGCATCTGCGTCAGCATCCGAAGGCCTGAGTTCGAGTGCAGTGGACCGCAGTTGGAGGGACCTGAGTTCGAGTGCAGTGGACCGCAGTTGGAGGGACCGAGTTCGAGTACAGTGAACTGTCTCTGAAGGTCTGTGGTTCGAGATACTGTGAACTCGAGTGACTGAGATAGAAGAACTGTGAACTGAGAACTGGTAGTTGTGATTTGTAAATAGTGCTTTGTAAATATTAGTTAAGATTAACAGTTCATTGTTGTGCGTAATAGTCCAAGTAAATTGTCATTGTCGTCGGTGGAGTGCTATAACGAATACTGTGTTGAGTGAAGATCCAATTGTTGACGAGAGCGTTTAAGGTGAATTGTAGAAAGGAATTATTGTTGTGACGAATAAATTACATTGTTGTTACTAATAAAATTTACAATATATAGGCGGGGTATATCCAAACGTGAAGGGTAGCGTTCTATTCGTATTATTCTGCATACATAGACTCTATTGCTTTCTTGTATAATTGTTAAAATGTAACTTCTCCGCTCTCGGATGACAATGAATATTTCTCAAGCTAAGACAGTGAAAGTTAAAGGTCCATTCACAATGAAAATTAAATATAACCGTAACATAAACACAGAAGTTTGCGCCCAGGCTACCAAATGGGATCATTCACAATGATTCACATACTGTTCGCGCAACTTATCTGGGCAGCTAAAAGATCGGGGAGCGGGGTGTAGCGAGGTTGCTTGTAGCGGTAGCCTAGATAAGTTGCGCGGACAATAAACATTGTCATTAGACGTTAACATGAAAGTTGCGAACTCAAAACTTTCATGCTTATGCTTACGTGATTTGCAAACAGAACACAATCGTGGAGCGCTGAAGTATACGACAGAATATGAGGAAATGGCGTCGTTGTTGTGTTTCCATGGTTACCAAATATGTTTGCTGTTATGTTTATGTTCCCATTGTGAATGATGGTATGACTTCTTGATTGTACCGCAACGTTTATATTCTTAAGTTAACGCTTACGTTATGTTTAATTTTCATTGTGAATGAGCCTTCAGTTGCAAAGCTAAAGAAATGAAACGTCCGGAATAAACACAACGCCCTCTGGAGACAGACAGAGAAATAGTTGGCCAAACATTTCCATACAATAGCCCGAACATTTAGATTTGCTCCCTGCAGCCTGGCGCCCATTGTTAGTCGTATGGCATGAAAGTGTCTGAAGATAATGAATTATATTACGTAATGCTTAGCAGACTCGCTTCAAGTAATAAATGTGACTTCAGACAATGTTGTTCACGTCTTTACGAAGGGAATATAATACTCTAGCATGGTAACCAACGCCCGAATTTTAATGACGTATCACTTTTCATTTAATATTTTACAGAAAACGCTAATTTATTTTATTTATTTATTTATTTATTTATTTATTTATTTATTTATTTATTTATTTATTTATTTATTTATTTATTTATTTATTTATTTATTTATTTATTTATTTTATTGATTTATTTATCTGTTTCTTTATTTATTTGTTTGTTCGTTTCTTTGTTTATTTATTCATTCATTCATTTATTTATGTATTTATCTATCTATCTATTTATCTATTTATTGATATATTTATTTATTTATTTATTTATTTATTTATTTATTTATTTATTTATTTATTTATTTATTTATTTATTTATTTATTTATTTATTTATTTATTTATTCTCTCTTCACCTAAAACCAATTTCATGAATGTTATATTTTCAGAAATCTGTATTTTATTACAATAGTTTGATATAGTAACCTATGATTTGTTGTCACTTTTGGTCAAAGATAGTATTTCCTGTTTATTTAATTATGTCCAAATATAAATGAACAAAATTCATTCAAAATTTTTATTTAAATAATTCTATCACCACCTATCTATAAACATTTTAAATTGTATCTTCCCTCATTAAATTTCTAAATTTAGCTCCTTACAAACTCATCATTCAAGTAATCGGTTAAAACTTAATAGTATGACACATCATTGAAATATAAACAATTTTTTCTCGGAAGGCTTTCCTCGAGAACATAAAAATAATACATTGGCAGACAGTGAAATATTTCATTATGAGATTATATTGAAATAAAACTTACATGACTAAATGTACGAATCTAAATATGTTACAAACGATATTGTATCATAAAAAGCGCGAAATTTCGTAACAAATGCAGGATGAATGTATGACCGACAGAAGCAATCCGTACTTCTTCTCTCTGCATTCCCCACACTCCGATCTATGAACCACTGCTAAACACTTACTAAGTCTTTTCGCATTCTTCGCATTCCGCGTAACTGTCAGTACACATGTAGCTACATTATGTTCATTCGATTATCAAAATTGTTCGTGCTGTGATAGATTAAAACTAAATAAAAAACAAATGCATGTTATCAATGTTATATGAATACGATCATGACGGTGCACTGTTACGTTAAACTGCTAGAGCGCCGGCTTTCTACGCCAGAGACTCGAGTTCTTATTCCAGAAAGTCCACATGGATTTTAGAAGGAAAATGACGATGTCGGGACTGGTTCCTTAAGATTATGTTATTACTTAGTCCGTCATTGTTCCATTGACTCTTTATTTATTAAGGGGGCATTTTGGTTTTCAGGAAGGGGTAAACTATAAGAGGGTAGTGGGGAGGCGTTTAGGTGTGTATGGACATTACAGAAATAATTTTATGTTAATAATAATAATAATAATAATAATAATAATAATAATAGACAACAAATTATTTAACAAAAGGACCTTAAATGTATTCCTATATTTATATTCTATAATTTTCAAAGTAGGCTATGTTTAATTGCTTACGTTTATAAACATTAATATGGAGAAGAATGGAGCGTGTGAAATGGACAGATAGACTAAGAAATGAAGGTGTGTTGGAAAGAGTGGGTGAAGAAAGAATAATGCTGAAACTGATCAGAAAGAGAAAAAGGAATTGACTGGGTCACTGGGTGAGAAAAAACTACCTACTGAAGGATTCACTGGAAGGAATAGTGAACGGAAGAAAATTTCGGGCAGAAGAAGATATCAGATGATAGACAACATTAAGATATATGGATCATATACGGAGACAAAGAGGAAGGCAGAAAATAGGGAAGACTGGAGAATGGTGGGTTTGCAGTGAAAGACCTGCCCTTGGGCAGAGAACTATGAATGTAATATAAACCTTTAACATAAATTGTGTTTTAAAGTGTATTTTATTCAAGAGCATAATAAGTTAAGCCACAAAAAAATTCAGTTATTTTGTGATCATGTTTTCTCAAATGATACCGTATGCTATTGAGCGGAAGTGTGGACAAATTTGGAACTTCTGACGTATAATAAAATAAATATATATTTGATCATGTACTACTTTGTTTTTTAATAAAATTTATTTTTAATGTTTATTTATATTTCATAATTTAGTTCGTAATAATTGAATATGAATGTATAATTATCACAAATTTAAGGTTACATACCTACATATATTCTGCCCAAGGACAGGTATTTCACTGCAAACCCAGCGTTCTCCAATCTTTTATATTTTCCGCCTTCCTTTTAGTCTTCGCAAATTTAATGTTATTGTTGCTAATTTCACCCATATTTAATTAAGTTTGAGAGTGGAGTGCAGCCAGCTATTAGTGATCAATTAATGTGGGCGCTGGATTGAAAGATATTGGAAAGCATTGTTATAAGCAGTGTTATTGCACCGTGCTGACCACATACTTAGAGAATCTCGCTAATAGTGTATGTGTGATATTTCAAAATCCTTGTAAGGATAAAGATGGGCACAATCCATTAGGAATTATACTGATGGTTACTATGGTGATATCTGCAAATATATTCTGTGTATAGTCATCATCGTCTTTAGATCACATTCAGACACAATGAAACTGCTGTTATTGTGGATTACTCACGCGTTTGCTATTGATTCCAGAACAAGAGGAATAACAGTAACTTAGTCATCACTTGTATGTGATGAGTGGTAATTATTGTAGTGAAATTTATTGCTCACGAGTTTGACTCGAATTGTGTGCAGAGGTCGCAAGAATTGCTCGCTGTCTAGAGATGACACTGCCAGATGGCATGACGAACGCAGCTGGACTTCTTTTCCTAGTCGCGAATGTTTTCGTCATCATGCTTTAAGTGTGTCATTCATGAATCTGAATCATTTCGTACGTCACGGCTTTGACGAATTTTAATATGGCTAAAAAAAAAAGCATATTAAATTACCCAACATAGTGATCTAGTTTATAGAGGAATCATAATCGTCCGTGGTGCTGTATCAGTTACATCTTTGGCACTGAATCCGAGGTCCAAGGGTTTAAGGGAGAACATCTAGCTTAAATGTATGAAAATTACGTAAATTTATCTCGTCATTTTCTCAAATCTCCCTTGATGAATTAAATACAAAATTTACGAGGTCATTATTCACATCTTCATTTACATGAAATGTTTTGTCATTATTTTAAATTTTCGAAATGTTGGAAATTTGTTTACAACCTATCATCTTTTTCCTCTTACACAATTTTAAAAATATTTTAAAATTACATTTTGTCCGGCCAATTCCAGAAGGTTGTGACAACAACGTGAATCCGTGTCATTAAATTGTTTGCAGTGCAAACAGTATATTTATGTTATTTTATATTCCTGAAACTTGTCACTCGAAAATATTTATATACAGTATTTTTATATTAATTAATAGTGCAAAAAATATTAATTCGCATTGTTGATCATGACATCTATATATATATAATTTGAACTGGTAATGAAAATTACGGGAAAACGGCTGAACGGATTTTAATAAATGACCCCTCATTTTGAAGCGTGGAACTCAAAGTTTTGCAGAAAAATAGTAGTTTTCAGTGAAATGTCAATTTTCCTACATCATTTTCCTATTTTCCAAAATCCATCTTTCGTCAGTTTTAAGAACTAATTAATTGCATTTCAGAATAAAACAAAACACACACTACAATAAACAATAGACTATTACACGAAGGCCATGACCTACAGGATTGCTGACATACTTAAAGTTCAGATGGGTCAGATTCTTTCACATCATAATGCCAATATGTCGATCTTCATGCGTGTAATTTTTTGATAACGTATAAAAATAATTTACAAGTCTGATTCTCTGGTCTGTAGTTTTCCGAGTACAGCTGTGTATTCGATATTAAGAACTACAAAACTTAAGAATGTTTGGTGACATTATTACCATTAAAAATGAAATATTATTATAGTTAATGCAACATAATGGTATACTGATGATATGAAAGTGAAATCTTTTGGGGCCTTAAGTAAGTAGACGCATAGAAAGAAGATTTTATATTAGGTCTTCATTTCTATAATATACTGAGTATATATATATTACTGAAAACTATAAAACTTTCGTAACAGCGTGGTCGATCGACGGATGTTGCGTCAACATTTGTTGAGACTATAAATTAGGAATGCCTATAACATCGACATCAACGTCGTGAAGTTTCGATTTTATGCACGAGAACGTATAATCTCATAAACTTCTTTCCATCTGACTGTAAATAATTAGCCTACTTGAAGAGAATTATACATGTTCAATATCGTAAAATCCCCAATTTTCTCAAGTAACTTTTCATCCTGCTATCTAGCGAGAGAAATATGAAACTTTGTCCGCCATCTGTTGGCGTCCTATTCACACAATCAACGAGCCCATTGTACACCATAGACTACTACTGAATCAAACGCAAATTATCATTGTGACCAACTTCGGCATGGACAACTTTATTAATTGTGTAGTTTGTGTTTGAGTGAATTTTGAAACATTATAATCTGTTGTATTTCGAAAATTAATTAAACCTCAAACTCTGAAGCTCAAGATTAAACTTCATATTGCAAAGTTAACATGGCGATTGGAAGAGTTAAAACGAAAGTAGAAAAATCTGGAGGTATGTGTTAAAATAATACGACTACAAAATAACATTGTATAATTCCTTATTAAAGATACACTGTGAAATAAAGTAATCATGTTTTCCATCCATTTGTACTGCATTTTCACGAAGTAATGTTTGAAGTATGTCGGGAGCCAAATGCTATAAATTACACCATGTTCGAAGCACATCAATGTGTTAACAGCTTAACCTCAAAATTAACAAATAGGATGACAGTACAGTATGGTACGATAAAAACTTCATAATAGCTGTATTGATATTCATGACAGCTTGCCAAATACATATGTGGAACATTTTTTGGATCATTTTTTCTCTTGCTTTTCAGAAATTGTAGCGTACAGTGAGTTGGCTGTGAGAAATAATGCTAGCGTTGTAGAATACTGCAGAACATCCATGGCAGCTTTGTCAGGGGGTACGGCAGGATTGCTGGGCCTCACAGGCTTCTACGGTTTTGGTTTTTATGTATTTGCTGTAGTAGGACTTTGGGTAAGAATTGTTTTAGATTTTGAAGCAGTTAGAAAATAAGATGATGTACGTATTATAGATACTCGTATATTCCTCTGATAATTATTTTCTTGCCACATTTCAACCATAATAGGCTACATTGCAATGAAATTCGAATATACAGAGGTGTGAAAATTATTAGAATAATCTTAATTTTAAAGGTTTTTTAATAGTTCCTTCACAAATATTAATTGAATTGATGAATATTGGTATATATTACTATACTGATGTAGGATATATTTACTACTAACAATGCCGGAAAGCATTGTTGTACATTGGTATTTTTCTTATTTTACAATTGTTATGGGAATTCAGAAATTATTATATTATGTTGGCGGAATTGGAAACATAAAAAATTATATGCACAAAACAGATGTATACGTTCATTTGTACCTTCACGACAATGTAAACGCAAAGAACAATTTGTTTAAAGTATTTCTTAATTAATTTTTGATGTTTCCAATTCCGCCAACATAATATAATAATTTCCGAATTCCCATAACAATTGTAAAATAAGAAAAATAGCAATGTAGAACAATGCTTTCCGGCATTGTTAGTAGTAAATATATCCTACATCAGTATAGTAATATTATATACCAATATTCATCAATTCAATGCATATTTGTGAAGGAACTATTAAAAAAGTTTTAAAATTAAGATTATTCTAATAATTTTCACACCTCTGTAACTAGTATTGGTGGTTATTTGCTTAAATGAAGGCGAGGATGCATAGAATGTGCTCTTGTTCTAGATAATTAAAACTTAAGTTAGCCATTCAGTGTTTATGAAACATATAGTCCAAGTTCATTAAATTCTTGTGTGTAAATAGACAAGAATAACGTTATGGTGTACCGGTAACATTCTAGTTGACATATAAACAAAATCACTTTTTCTTTTCATTTACTCCACAGGTTTTCATGTAATAAGTGATGTATTTTTATTTTCAGATGTTAATACTTCTGAAAGCAGGATCAAACTGGAAGAAATACTTCATCAGTAGGCGGACTCTCCTTACAAATGGATTCTTTGGAAGTCTTTTTGTATCCTTTATTTAGTTAACTGTCTAAAGACAGTTTTGAACCTCGTGACACCAATAAGGCATCACTCATGAGGCAACTAATCCAGGAGATAATGGGGTAGGCTGTTCAGTTTCTTTTCCTCTTAGGTTATATATTAACTTTAAATCCAGATAGACATAGAATAGAATCAAGAGAGTAAACGTGTACCATATTTAAATCTTAAGTCTGATTTCTGTAGCCTATATTTCTCACACATGCTCGAAATATGTGTAATGAATCCCATGTATTAAATCGTATTTATAGTCATCTCTAAACGAACTCAAATCTTTGTGCACAAGTAATCTAATGTACTGTACCTACGTATGTAAGTACAAAAAAAAATATTAAACTTCCAATTCTTTTTCTTCAAAAAGAAAGACAGTTGAAATTAACCTAAATATTTAGGACGACACAAAATTACAACGAACTGAACATGATAAATATCTAGGAGTACCAAAAGAAATACAAAAACTTCTAGCACTGGAAACGATCAATACTAGATACCCTACAGAAGAATGGCTACACATATATACCGATGGATCTACCACAGAAAACCTTACTGGAGCTGGAGTTACATGTACACATTTTTCCTTTTATCATTCTGTTGGCAGAGACACAACAAATTATGATGGTGAAATAGAGGCTATACACATTGCTCTCCGACAATTATTAAATCTTCCCTTAAATAAATATAACAAGACAGTAATTCTTTCAGATTCTAAAGCTGCAATTCAGGGAATATGTTCAAATGCTACAAAGAAGTCAACAAAAATAAGAGAATGCTACAAAATGTTAACACAACTCCAAAAAGTTAATAAGATTGTCCATCTCCAATGGATTCCAGCACACTGTGGAATCATGGGGAATGAAACCGCAGACACACTTGCAAAGAAAGGCACAACAATAAAACAAAAGCCTAAATTTAATTTCTCGTATTCCTTAATAAAACGCTTGATCACTACAAAATTTTCTCATTCATACCTACAAGAAATAGAATCAAACGCTAAAGACAAAAAATGGATTACACTACTTTCAAACCCAGATATAATCCCCCAGAGACCAAGGAAAACAGCAGTTGCAGCCTTCAGACTATTGACAAATCATGACTGTCTAGCAAGTCATCTCTACAGAACAGGTATCTCAGCTTCACCAATATGTGTCCTGTGTAACGATCCAGCAGAAATGAATGAAGATCACTTGAAGACCTGTGAAGCATTAAGATCAGAAGAAACTACAGTTCAAAAGTATTGGAAAGCACGACTGCTAATGGCTTCATTGCCAGATGCAAGGCACTAGACAATAACAACAACAACATTTTGATAAGAAGCTTACATGAGATACCATACTCATTCATTCATTCATTTATTTTATTCCATAGATCTTACATGAGCAATGAAGCTTTAAGATGTGGAACATGTCAACATTTTACAATATTACAATTACAATTTTTACAAATTTTTATAGTTTTACAATTTAGTAATTTTCTACAATTTTTACAATTTTGTACAATTTTTTTACATTTTGGCGAGATGTAGTGAGATGAGATGAGGTGAGGTCCGAGGATTCGCCAAAATATTACCCGGCATTTGCCTTTTTGGTGGGGGAAACCTCGGAAAAACCCAACCAGGTAATCAAATCAAAGGGAGTAATCAAATCAAAGGGGTTGATGCCAAGGACTCGCCATAGACCATCCAGCTTCAGTCCCACGGCTGGGGAAAACCTCCGAAGAAACCAAAGTCCAAAGGGGGATCCAACCCAAGCCCGAACGCAGCTCCGGATCAGCAGCCCAGCGAGTCTGCCGACTGAGCTACATCGATGGCTCTACTAAAAGTATACAATACATAGCCAATCAGATTATTAAATTTACAAACGCAAACGATCATCCATAAGTTGAGCTATATTATAATACAAAACAATTTAATTAAATTTAAGGCATAAACAATTCAACCAGTTGTGATATACAGAAATTGATAATACATATCATGCAAACTACTTCAAATTACAAACACAAACAATTTATCAATAGAGCTATATAGATTACTATTCAACTTAAAGCATATACAATTCATCGGCTAAAACTATACAAACATATACAATACAAAGTAGCATACTTTCATTAAGCTATACAAATTTGTGCAATTAATATCAAGTAGATTAATTCAATTTATAATCATAAACAATTCATCAGTTGAGCTATACATATTACCATTCAATTTACAGTAGGTCTATATACAATTCATCAGTAGAGCTACACAGACTAGTAATCATTTTAAGAACATATAAGTTAAAGAGTGGTCAAGATATTTATCCGAATATAAGACAACCTCGTATTTAAGGTGACTCCTAGTTTTCCAGTATCTTCTGTAGGATTTAATTTTTGAAGATATTTTTGTTGATGAATTCACAGACAATTTTGTGTCTCCAAGGCAAAATGTGATAGGCCTATATTATTTCTTGCAGTTTTTCAGGAGTGAGCATTTAAAGTTTTGTTTTATTGTATTGTATTTATTTACATCCAATGGTATTTGTACATTGCTTTACAGCTAGAATATGGAACATGTCAAGTGAAAAAAAAAAAAAAAAAAAAAAACTTCATAGTACTATAAAGTCTTAAGTCACAGTCTAGTTGAAATATATACAGAAGAGTTTTACAATTTAGTCTTCTAGTACAACACAAAGTTTTAGTATCGATACTTAATACAACACAGAAATATTCATGAAGCGTTGTCGAATGTCATGAATTCACCTACAGAATAGAAGGTGTGAGAAATTAGGTACCTCTTTAATTTTGCCCTAAATAATCTTATGTTTTGAGTTTGATTTTTTATATCTATAGCCTCATGGTCTAGTGGTCAGAGCTTCTGGCTATAGCTCATGAGGTCCCAGGTTCGATTCCCGGTTAGAGCATAGGAATTTTTCCTTAAAAGGGGATTATTCCTGTGTTCGTCCATGGTCTGGAATTTAGGTTAAGTTTATATTTAAGACCTCTCCTGGCACCACATTATCATAATCATCCTGTCACATCATCGGGGTAATGTAACTCCGCCTTCCAGGCGCCCCAACCTCAGAAGTGGGTTACAACTAAGCCACGGCCAGGAGAGAAGACAACCTGGTGGCATTGGATAAAAAAAAAAAAATTTAAAGTTTGAACAACTGTACACAATCTTAGCGATCTTGTTTCATAACAAGGGGTTAGAGAGAAAAGTAATAGAGATATGCATGTCACCTTTCCCTCGCCTTTTTCCACAATAAAGATACCCATGAAAAATTAATAAGGCTCTCCAGTTCTATGATTTCTCTACACATACCAGTACCCAAAAAATTCCAAAATGGATTCTTTCATAAATTCATAAAACTGAAACAAAATTTAGATTTTCCGAACAAGAAAGAAAATCTGTTAGATCCTTATAACCCTCAATCAGTAACATCTTGGTCCAGTCTTTCTTGGATTTAGCCATAGTTTTTAAGAAAAAGATACACTGAAGAATCGATGGAAATTAGCCTATCAACTCTCTACAGAAGATATCCACAAAGTAACTGGATTTGCATATCACACTCCTTTCAGTCTTGAAAAATGTGCTGGAACTGGTGAAACCTGTCATTTATTTTCTTTGTATAGAGGTGTTGGGAAATGTACAACAAATTATGATGGAGAAATTGAAGCCATTCACACATCCCTTAAAAACTTATTTGTATGGCTTCACAAATGCAAAAGTAAAGTTACATTGTATTTTTCATATGCAGTCTTTGTAATATGCATTATGTTAAATGATTATTTTCTAAAGTTAATTGCTATGTTTGTATAAAGTAAAGTGTGCATTATATGGTAATATTATAATTTACCGTGTGCCTAGTTTTCATCCTTAACTTATTTTCAGACATACGTGCTGTTTTGGACGTATCCTTTTAAACAACTCACATGCTCGTGTAACATATTATATAATTAACATACTTAATTGCATTAGTATACAGGGTGAACCATAAGTAACGTGATTAATTTCAGGGGTTATTCCTTGAGATAGTTTAATACACGTTTGCTCGGTTTTACTTCCTTCTTGAGATAAAAATTGTTTTATATGAAATTCGTGGCATGTTTTGAAAACCATTGATTCAATTCTCAATATGCTGTCAGTTTAAGAGAGCAATGTATTATGGTAATAAATGTTTGAAAGAATTTTGGTTTTGTCCTTTAAATGTGCAGAAATTTGATCAAAACAAATTTTACATTTTTGTTTTGCAAAGAAATTTTACAATGTTGCATTTGTTCAGATTATAATATTAAAATGGATTTGAGGGAGGTGGGATATGATGGTAGGGACTGGATTAATCTTGCTCAGGATAGGGACCAATGGCGGGCTTATGTGAGGGTGGCAATGAACCTCCAGGTTCCTTAAAAGCCAGTAAGTAAGTAAGTAAGTAATATTTGTTCAGATCAAATTTCTGCACATTTAAAGGACAAAACTAAAATTCTTTCTGTACAGCATATTGGGAATTCCATAAGTGGCTTTCCCAAATTATCCTATGGAATGTTTCATATAAAACAATTTTTATCTAGAAAAGGAAGCAACGAGCAAAATTATATAAAATCTTTTTGTTTTAACTATCTCAAAGAATAATCCCTGAAATTAATGTCATTACTTATGATTCACCCTGTATATATGCATACTCTATCTCACACTGAGATGCAGCAGTTTTGGAATCACCAATTTTAATGTTACAAAATTTGGAAGAAAATTGATGAAATACAATAAAATGAAATTGTACAGTGTTCAAGGTTGGTGAGTTACTGGCAATGAAAGTTACACTCTGTTGCCTTTAATACTTGATATACGAGGCGTGTTCTTAAAGTAAGTTCTGTTTTCAGTTATAGCCGTCGCATCGCTGCAATCGTTATTTTGCGCATGCGTGTTTTCTTCTTCAGTCCTCAGGCAAGCTGTACATGCAGTTTCAGAGCTTCAGTCCGTGTGTGTGGTTAGTTGTGATCAGTTGAAATGTTTAAAGTGATCGAGCACCCCGCCGACTGTGAGATGCGGTCTGTTATCCGTTTTTTGAATGCGAGAAACATCAAACAAGCTGACATTCATCATCAACTTTGTGAGGTGTATGGTGATGATGCCATTAGTGATGGAATGGTCAGGAGATGGGTTAGAAAGTTCAACGAGGGCCGCATCTCTGTGCATGACGAGCAGCATACCGGTCGGCCATCTTTGATCAATGACGATTTGGTGCATGCTGTCGATGAAAAAATTCATGAGGACATGAGGTTCACAATTTCTTCGCTTTCCTTGAATTTTCCACAAATGTTGCGGAGTGGTTCGCAGGCGGGTGAATTCTACAATGAGGGGATAGAAAGACTTGTGCCAGACTCGATAAATGCCTCAATAATGGTGGAGATTATGGTGAGAAGTAATTGAAGTGTGGGGAATACAATGCTACAAAAATGGTTTGTAAATATTTTCCCATTTACTTTCTACACCCTTTTGGAACTTACTTTAAAAACACGCCTCGTACCTATGTTTCTATCTTCCTTTCTTCTTTTCACCTCCACCAGGTAACTGTGGTAACTCAGTGTTTAAATCTAAGTTGGTAATATGGAGGTTTTTAGTTCGAGATGTAAGTTATTCATTTTTTCTCTCTTTTGCCATGTTATTCTACGTTTATAAATATTGTCGTAATTTTGACCTAATTATAGACTAGTTTTGTGTGATTAATGGAGGAATAGAAGTATTTCTTCTTTTTATAATACAGCGCCATACTGTGAACAGTACTGTTTCAACATTATTTGCTTATCAGAAATCCCCAGCATTCGTCAAGTAGTCATCACTACTACATGAAGGCAAGGCACATCCTTCTTTGTTTTTATGATATAGTCACTCTGATACTGCAGATACTTCTGTGAACAGAGGAAACAAGCTTCTAATGCCATGTTTCTTTCTTTCATCAATCAATCTTCTTAATGTATCCAGCTGTTTGCTGACAACATAAAGTCCACTGTAGTCTATTCAGTTGTTGTTTTTCAAGAGAAATGAGGGGTATTTTGATCGGTGTTCATTATAGATGCCTGTTGCTAGTAGCCAGAGTTGGGATGTAGTCAATATATACTGCAGGGCTGTGTCTTCTGCAACTGGTACTGATGATTTTAATTTACTTCTTTTGTGGTTTATGGATGGACAGTATAGAAGAATGTGTTCCAGATCTTCATCATGATTATTGCACCACAGACAAGTAGGATTATCAGAAATGTGAAATCGGTGTAGGTACAATTGTGTGACAATGTGACCTGTTCTGTTAAAAATGTTTGAACATGTCTGGGCAAGTTTTTGTACATTTCCAGGTCATTTGGTTTATTTTGTACAGACTGTAAAATTTTTCCTTTTTCAGAATAGACCCAATTGTTGATCCATAGGTTTGTAAAATGAGACTTTACTGAAGCAAAAGCACTGGATAGAGATATCACTTGAAGAGGGCTTGGTTGCAAATATGTTGCCTGTTTTGCAATATTATCGACTTTCTCATTTCCAAGTATACCACAATGACTAGGTATCCATTGAAATGTTATTTCCTTTTGGAGTTCTTTTAGTTTACTTAGTTGTTTCTGAATTGGAATAATTCTATGTGCACATAGGTTTGGTACATATTTAATTATATTAAATATAGCCCTCTTGGAGTAGGTAAGTATGCAAATAGATTTTTCAGAAATTTGAGTAACACACTGAAGGAGCAGCATCAATAGCTAGCAATTCAGTGTCAAGACTGGAGGAGGATGAACATGGTATGAAATAACTTTCTTGATATTTTGGAATATAATACCCTGCTCCTGATGTCCCATTATTAGGATTTCGAGATCCATCTGTATAAATTTGAAGGTGATCCTTATATGTGCTGCAGAGTAGTTCCATGGCATCTAACTTAAGAATGTATGGATGATCTCAGATGTTCTTCAAACTGTCAGATGATATCCTGTGTAATTTCTATAAAATAAAAAAAGAAGAAATACCAATCTATATCACAGACACACTCATTGCTAAAACTCCAGTTGTGAACGAAATTCCTCCATGGAAATGGGTGATTCCTTTCTTTCATGAGATAGAAACATGAATACGTACACAGAATAAGACTATGTTGAGATAGTATCACTTGAAATAATACCAACTTTTCCTCATTCCATCAAGTCCCTTCTTTGCAGATATGTTGGTGGGGGCAATGTCTCAATTGAAACTTCAACTGTCTTCCTTAGAAAGTGTCATGCTGGGTGAATAGAATGGTTCTGATCACACCACCTGTTTGCAAAACTTTTACATCATTTTTCATGAAATTTTGGTATTGTTTACAAAATATGCCTCCTTTTTCTTCGCTGTATATACAAGGTCACTATATTTATGTTCCCATCATTGATTGTAGTGGCGTTTTTCTTTGTCAGATGATTTCACAGGACGCAGGCTGGACAATCTCATACCTTTATTTTCAACATTTTTCATGTCAGTGATGCTGGATTGATGGAGATGAAAGTTTCTCCCCCCCCCTCTCTCTCTGCATATGCATCAGCGAGCACCCACAGTTTGTGTACAAGTTAAGCATGTTATGTATTCGTTCAACAGCATTTTAAGCAATATCATGTAGGCCTATTTCTGTTTATTTAGCCAGTCTAATTGAGGGCAGTATGTATGGATAGTGTCTACAGTTGGAAGTATTAATTATATTGTATCGAAGTTCTGTACTTTGTAGTTGATACTGTTTCCTCCTCGCCTTCTGCTATAATTATTACAGAATCAATGGTACTTAAAATTTTGGTCGACTAGCTACAGTCTATGGCTCTTCTGTTGGTCTTCTCCCCTCCTCCTTGAGACTGTGGTGAAATAGTCTGAGGCACTTAGAGTCATTAATTTTGACAATTTACACTATATCCACAAAAAGTTTCTCATTTGCACATTGTCTACATTGAGTGCCCGTGACGTGTCTGTGTCTATTTAGGGACAGTGATCTGTTTCGGTTGGTGCTGCACTCCAAGTCCGAAATTCTTGAAATGGTCTTTCAGTACTCAGAACTCTTGTGGCAAGGAGGCTGATGTAGCCTTCTGGTCCAATAGGAAGGATCTCTTTCTTCTAATTGATATCCACATTTATAGGGAAGGCTCTCTTTCTCGTGAATTGATATCCACATTTATAGAGAAGCCTCTCTTTCTTGTAAATTGATATCCACATTTATAGGGAAGGCTCTCTTTCTTGTAAATTGATATCCACATTTATAGGGAAGGGTCTCTTTCTTGTAAATTGATATCCACATTTATGGGGAAGGCTCTCTTTCTTGTAAATTGATATCCACATTTATAGGGAAGGCTCTCTTTCTTGTAAATTGATATCCACATTTATAGGGAAGGCTCTCTTTCTTGTAAATTGATATCCACATTTATAGGGAAGGATCTCTTTCTTGTAAATGATATCCACATTTATAGGGAAGGCTCTCTTTCTTGTAAATTGATATCCACATTTATAGGGAAGGCTCTCTTTCTTGTAAATTGATATCCACATTTATAGGGAAGGCTCTCTTTCTTGTAAATTGATATCCACATTTATAGGGAAGGCTCTCTTTCTTGTAAATTGATATCTACATTTATAGGGAAGGGTCTCTTTCTTGTAAATTGATATCCACATTTATAGGGAAGGATCTCTTTCTTGTAAATGATATCCACATTTATAGGGAAGACTCTCTTTCTTGTAATTTGATATCTACATTTATAGGGAAGGCTCTCTTTCTTGTAAATGATATCCACATTTATAGGGAAGGCTCTCTTTCTCGTGAATTGATATCCACATTTATAGGGAAGGATCTCTTTCTTGTAAATGATATCCACATTTATAGGGAAGGATCTCTTTCTTGTAAATGATATCCACTTTTATAGGGAAGGCTCTCTTTCTCGTGAATTGATATCCACATTTATAGGGAAGGATATCTTTCTTGTAAATGATATCCACATTTATAGGGAAGACTCTCTTTCTTGTAAATTGATATCCACATTTATAGGAAAGGATCTCTTTCTTGTAAATTGATATCCACATTTATAGGGAAGGCTCTCTTTCTCGTGAATTGATATCCACATTTATAGGGAAGGATCTCTTTCTTGTAAATTGATATCCACATTTATAGGGAAGGATCTCTTTCTTGTAAATTGATATCCACATTTATGGGGAAGGATCTCTTTCTTGTAAATTGATATCCACATTTATAGAGAAGGATCTCTTTCTTGTAAATGATATCCACATTTATAGGGAAGACTCTCTTTCTTGTAATTTGATATCTACATTTATAGGGAAGACTCTCTTTCTTGTAAATGATATCCACATTTATAGGGAACGCTCTCTTTCTCGTGAATTGATATCCACATTTATAGGGAAGGATCTCTTTCTTGTAAATGATATCCACATTTATAGGGAAGGATCTCTTTCTTGTAAATGATATCCACATTTATAGGAAGGCTCTCTTTCTCGTGAATTGATATCCACATTTATAGGGAAGGCTCTCTTTCTTGTAAATTGATATCCACATTTATAGGGAAGGCTCTCTTTCTTGTAAATTGATATCCACATGTAAAGTGATATCCACATTTATTTTGAAATTGTGAACCTGATGAATATGTTAATTAAAATGTGAATTTATGTACATGTATTTTCCTTCATTTTTGTCAGATTTTTGTATGGGATGGTTCATGTTTACTGAAAAGTATTAATGCCCGTCTTTTTCACGTTATTCATTTTGTATACAGATGACAAATGGTAATGGGTAATAATTTTTATTATGGAAATGACTTCACATTCATGCTCCATACTTTTTATTTGCAAATTCAGGAAATAGGGACCATTTTATTTCTTTGAATTTACGTTGTTTTGTTGTTTGACGTTATTGTATGTTTGAAACCTATAGTGTATAATGTATCTATCTCGTCTCTAAGTTCAGATTTATTGAAAAACTGTCTTTAATAAACATATGACTTTCTGTGTAAATAAAGAAACTTTAATTCAGGTATGTCACATTTAAGTATATAGAAAAAAATATTATTGTATGTTCGTCATAAAAATGTGTCCTCCGGCATAAGATGAATAGATACACAGTATAACATTATTTATTAATCTTTGCATATTTTCATATAAATCTAGAACAAATAACTATATGTAGTTGAAATAATTTCATGAACTGTGGCTACTGCCAACATTTGTGCTGAACAATATATTTACTATTACTTGAGTATACAAGGTATTCTGAGTGCGTCTGCACAGCTGCTAGTCCATGAAGTTATTGACTTTACTATTTATTTATTGATAAATTTCCAACAGCATAATTGTGAGACTAGAGCATTATCACTGGTATTGCAATCTATGTGTATTCAGTTTGCTACACGTACATATTTACGATTGAGGTGATGGCAACAACAGTTTGTTTTTCTTTCCCTCAACAATGTTATTGCTAATTTAAATGCGTTTTGTTGTTAATGAATTGTTTAAAATGTAATATAATAATGCTGTGAGAACCATTCTATTGTTAAAAGACTTTTGTTTCTACTGAAATAAAACATTACTGAAACAATACTGCGTAATTCAATTTGTTGAATTTACTTTTCGAAGAACCAGTGCTGTAGCTCAGTTGGAAGAGGCACTTGCCTTCTGATCCGGAGCATGCTCGAGTGTGGATTCGAAAAAAAAAATGTTATGTTTTATTTAACGACGCTCGCAACTGCAGAGGTTATATCAACGTCGCCGGATGTGCTGGAATTTTGTCCCGCAGAAGTTCTTTTACATGCCAGTAAATCTACCGACATGAGCCTGTCACATTTAAGTACACTTAAATGCCATCGACCTGGCCCGGGATCGAACCCGCAACCTTGGGCATAGAAGGCCAGCGCTATACCAACTCACCAACCAGGTCGACTGTGGATTCGATTTCTGCTAAGGCTGATTACCTGGTTGGGTTTTTTCCGAGGTTTTCCTCGACCATAAGGCAAATGTCAGGTATTCTTTGACCAATCCTCGGCCTCATTTCGCCAAATATCATCTCACTATCACCAATTCCATCAATGCTAAATAACATAGTAGTTGATACAGCGTCGTTAAATAACCAACTAAAAAATACTTTTCGAAAAATGGAAGTTCGGTATTATAAGAATGTCACATACTTTCTCTCTTTCATTCATTTTGTAACAATTCAGTTTTTATCTTGTTACGAGTACCATGTTTTATAGCTTTTTTTAAAAAGTTCCATTAGTGGACAAATTGATAGCTGCAGTAAAAAGAGTACTAATTGTTAAAGCACCCTATAAAAACGAACATTTAAAGCAGTGGCACATGGCTCTGTGCAGCACAGTATGGTACAGAACACATTGATACGGTTAGGAGTGTTGTGAATAATTTTGGCAAAAACATTCAGTATCAACTGACATTGCACAAGGAGTATAGCCGGACCATCGGATCTGTGCCCCCGTAAGATATGCGAACTAAACCCTAATTCCTTCTCAGCCTCGGTAATTCATTTCTCTCCCTGCATTCCTATCTCTCTCCCTTTCTGTCCCCCACTACTCACAATTTTGGCCTTCTTGCGGGACAGTTTACAATATTTGCACTTGCAGTCCAGTGTTGTCAACTCAACATGAATACTGTAGCACGGAGTGGCGAAAGAAATATTATTAAGCAAGTACAGATGCCTCAAACTGGCAAGCTGTCTCGTTCGCGCAGGCGCATAGAACACTTCTCCCCTACCACTGTCCGCCTACTGCTGTGCACTGTGGACTAGAACGGTACAGCTCAGTTCTAATAACAGTTGAGAAGGCTGCATAGAGAGGGTACATCTTGAATACATTGTCAAGAGATCAACTTTTCAGATAATATGACTATACCTGGGTATAGGAGAGTAGGTGGGCCCCCTCAGTTAGCTCTACTACTTCCCCTCTCCAGGCAGCTTCCTAGTTTGAGGCATTTGTACGTAATAGCATTTTGCGATGAAGAGAATCAAACAGGTCAGTATCTGTTTCCTATAAATCAGGCAACGAAAAGAGCAACTGATATCACAGGTGAGGCTTATTTTATTTCAATTGATTACGTATTAAAATTATTTACTTAACTAATACTAATAATACAACATTTTATGTAATTTATATAGACAGGTCAGAACTCCTAATAAAGAAAATCAGGAGAGAGGGAGTCTGTGCAGAGATGAAAAACTAGAATCACCAGAGAAGAACAGACCAAGGGAACTTTTAATTATTGTAGATGATATGAACCGATGTATTTTAAGAAGAAAGATACAAGAATTTTATGCCGTTCGGAAAGAAGTTTCAACATTGAATAAATTACTGAAAAGTAATAATTTCCAAGGTTGGAGAGAAAAACTATGGAAAGTGATTCAAGACGTGGGAGTTAGGTTTAAAAAATGTAGAAATAAAGATGTATTTTGGTTGAAAGAAATAATATTGTAGCATGGAGGACCAGTTATTTATGACACCGTTTGACGGAAGTTTGGCAACATCCCTATTCAGCAAGGTTCGTGGCTTGCTATTTAACGTGGTGGGAGCAAAGCGGGTGGAATGGAGTGAGTACAGGCGTTAACTTTTCCAAGAACGACAACAGCACTGAAGGGGCACAGATCTGATGGTCCGACAATACTAGAAGGCAACCTATCATATACGAGGGTCATTTCATAAGTAATGACAACTATGTTATATCTTCCAAATAACCAAAAATGTGGTTAGTTCGGTATATACATTTGAAAAACGTTGTACACTGTATGGTATGCCCACAGTCTAGTATATACAGTCACGAAGCTCAATACGTAGTAAATATGCAAACATTAGATAGTTGCTCACCACTAGGATCACTCCAGATTGCATCTGTGTGCATTGCAGTGGCGTAGCGTCAATGTAAGCTAAAAAGCTTAGCTTCCCCAGTTAATAATAATTTCATAATAAACCTGCAGTTTATGGAGAAAATTATTTATTAATTTTAATAGAATATATATTTACGCGTTAAATATTGTGATGCGGCAGCTCAGGATGATTTGTGATGCAGCGGTAAACAAGAAGCCTGCACACACCAGCTTCCAAGCAGACCGGTTTCTTCTGTGTAATCCACCCCGCAGATTGTCCATCCCTTTCTAACTAAGCTACCCTAGTCGCAAGGCTCGCAAAGAAGCTAGCTTTAACATTTAAAATAAGTAGTTTCCGAGTTATCCCATTTCGTCAGTTGTGTTCAGTTGAAGTGTTAGTGTGCACTGTGGCTGATATAATAAATAATGAGCGAAATATCAGTTCCTGACACTACTAATTTACTTGAATTTTTTTAGGACAATGGTATTATCAAAACTGAATTACGAACAAAAGTGTGATTTAAAAAACAAATGACCAACTCCCTTGCTGTCAATGAAGGACACGACCAAAAGACACACGCATACTTACGTAATGATACTAATATTGTGATTTCTGTATGACAGGGAGTGAGCTAATGTTATACGTATACGTGTCTATTTGTTAGAGATATGTGTAAACCGTGAAATAATATTTTATTACGTATCATTTGAGGTCATGCCTTATTGGTGTTACTTACGATATTCCAACCAATCTTCGACTGCTGACTTGAAATTGACTACTATTTATTTTAAGACTGTATTTTTGTAATACGCTTTCTCATATTGCATGAAAGACAACTTGAGTTAGCTTCCCTGCTCAAAATTTCATGCTACGCCACTGGTGCATTGGTGGCTAGTTAACAGCACACGCAAAAGTTAGTATGCTAGAGGCTGTGCTCCAAGATGAATGTAACTAAAGTTGAACAGTGATCATACGTGAAAATTGCAGTTTATGTTAGAAATGCTCAGTGTTATTCTGACCTACGAGAAGCATTGTTTGATAGTGCATTGCCTTATCGAACTGTTGCACGTCAGTGCCCAATGCTACAGATTATTTCTGATGTACCATCTGCGTCATACAATTCAGAGGACACGTCCAGCGCTTCTGGATAATGCCATAATCCTCCATGATAACGCAACAGCCCACACTGCAGCTTCGTCAGGAACCTTTTGCAGCAGTGGGAGTGGGAGATCTTGGACCATCCTCCCTACTCGCCTGATCTCATTCCGCAATTGAAGCTGCTGCATGGGAAACAGGAAGGACATTTTAACAGCGTTTCGACGGGAGGTGGTACACATAGACAAATCACACACAGCCGATGGTATTCAATGCCTGCATCATCATTGGCAAAGATATGTGGAAGCTTGGGGGATTATTTTGAAGGGTGTTAGTTGTGAGTAATATACTTTGTTTCCTTTTGTGCATAATAAAACAATGATTTCTATTTACGCATCTTTCAATTTCCCTTATCCATTTCCTTCTGTACCCAGACCCAGCATTGCGAAACACACTTCAGTGATGGTGTGAAGTAGCACCGAAACAGCTGTAAACCGAACATGCTTACATAATTAATACGAGTAAGATCGCCATTTAATCAATTATTTATATTTAAGTGTTAAAAGTAGTGTACGAAAGATTCAACATCGATTATCAACACTTCAGTGACCTTCAGTCGCATATAGTGAATTTCTATTCCTGCTGCTGTTTTATTGGCTGATGTAATATAGTTGCCATGACCTATGAAATGACCCTCGTATATCTAATCATTTCACATATCTTCCATCTACTATTTCTTCACTGGAAGCAAATGATACTGCTCTCTGTAATGTAATTTATTTAAAATCACTATTTCTAAATTGACATTAGTTTCAGGACAAGTCGGTGAAATAGTAAACGAAAAAGTTAACGGTGTTAAAAAAATCCAGGATATGGACAAATACGTGACTTGACATATAATTGAGTTAAGTTCATGGTGTGAGTGTGTGATGTACTTGTTCAAGAGTGCAGCCGTTTGGCTACGAGTAGTACTTCATCGACAGAACAGGAGTGGTACGCACAATAAGCTTTAGGCTGCAGTGTAGGCCTTCGAGTACCTCCTCCGTACAAGAAAAAAAAAGCTTACTGAGTTATTTTACTACGATGGAATTAAACCCAACAGTTTTATTTTTGCCCTCCGTACGTCACCGAAGTATTTGCTATGGGTGAGCGTACACATCCTGAATAGAAAAAGGTTACCCCTCTCCCCCTTTTAGTGATTCTTGGATCCGCTATTGCTGCTATAGACGAATTTCCGTACACTTCAGTTGGCGACACTGTAGCTACTATATATATGTACAGCCGGTATGTTGAAATATTGAGATTTGTGTACGTGTATATTTTGATATGTAGTACTTATACAGTTCGAAGTATTTATAACTCAAATGCTGTTGTTATGTGTACGACATTTTAATTATAGACAATACTATTAAAATTCAACATGTTTGTGTATTCATGTTACTGCAAGTTAGGAAGAATTGCGAGAACTAGGACATTTAGGTTAAATGAAATTTACAGTCTTTCCGAGTACACGCTGCTGAAGAAAAGTAGAATTAGGAATCCTTCGAGACATCTATTCAGATCTGCATCGGTGAGGCAGTTAACGGCTATAGCATCGGATTCTGTGATACCGGTCAGCAGGGTAGTAGTATGTGGTGGTACTGAACTTTGTAGAAGAAATTGCTATGAATACACTATTCGAGCAGATTTGGGCTCTATTTCAAACGAAAGGGAAACAATTATATGTCTCTTCACGAAGGTCCTATGGAAAATTTGGGATTTTTGTTTGATAGTGCTGAGAGTAATTGAATTGACATTTATTTTTGTTCCGTTAATAATTCTTTATCCAATTACAAGGATCAGTGTAAAATCCAAGAATGTATGGTACAAACTACTACTGTTTGGTAAGCATTATTTTGCTATTTTTTAATTATGGTGAAACCTGTATATCTCCCCACACTACACACGGAGAGAAAAGGCATTGAAATCATTGAAACCTTTTCACATTCCTCGGCCTCATGTCAGTTAGCAATACCTTCAGCTAACCCAATAACCTTGTGTTACATATCTCGGTCTCATGTCACTTATCTACCCCCTCATTTAACCCATAACGAAATGCAAATCAAATATCAGTCCCGTGTAGATTGGACTTAATTAGAAGCTATGGAAATATAGGCCTATTAAGTTTTTATTCCTCTTTATAACTTAATAGTCATAAATGCTATTTCTCTGCAGTACGTATATCTAATTTAAATAGCTAGGCCTACAAGTACTGTACTAATCTTCAAAGCTAAGCTTATGATTTTTTCTTTCAGATTTGGAGTTTTGTGGTCCAATATTTGTAAAGTTAGGCCAGTGGGCTTCAACGAGGAGAGATTTGTTTCCAGAAGAGCTGTGCTCCTATTTATCAAAGCTCCAACGGAAAGCGAAAGCTCATTCATGGTTTTACACGAAACATTCCTTAGAAAGAGCTTTTGGTTCGCAATGGAAACATATTTTTGTGAAGTTTGATAACAATAAGGAACCTATAGGTTCAGGATGTTGTGCTCAGGTGATATAGGACTTACTCTTCTTTGTGTTTATAACTAGGTCTGGATTGAATCTCAAAATAATTCGAGTGTGTTCGGGTAAAGGGGGCTAAATCACTTTTTTGTGCGAATCGAATTTCGTTCCCCAGAATACACAAGTTAAATTCTACAAGTGGACGTGCGAAAAACAAAAGGATACTAACATGTGATGTGTTGGGTAGAAAATTATTTGCAGTAAGAGTGAGATGTTTAATTTGCTTTTAACTCAAAACTCATTTTTGACTTACCTCCCTTTACTCAAACACCATCGAATTGATCTTAGATTTACTGTTCAGTATGGGACTCCATTGTTTTGAACAACATACATTCATTATTACGTAATAGAATGAATATGACTGACAACTTTTGTCTACCATGTGAAATCATATCGTGTATGGTTCTCAGTGTCAACATAATAATTTTCCTAGATTGGTTGGTGTGTAGTTAGGGTGAAGCTTTATTTAGCTCTGAGAGATATTCACATAGGCTACATTGAAGATATTTCAAGGGTTTAAAATTGTTTACAAATTTACATGTGCATACCTGTAGGTAGTTATATTTCTCATCACTCACCCTGCGCATTGTAATTAAGAATAAGTGGTTCCATGCAAGAATCATACTGAAATCGAAATCTGTTCCATAATCTGTCAGTTTCTTCTTAACAAAATTTGATGTCAACAAATACATTGAGTATCCAGTATAACTATGTTCTTGCTTTGGTGTCCAACTCTCCAGCGAGTTAACTGACAAAGTTACAATTGCAACAGATAGTAATATTCTTCCAACAGATGATATACTGGTACCACAGTCTACTATATACAGTCGCGAAGCTTGAGGTGTTTTTTTGCAAATCTCGTGATAAAGTGCTCCAAGCGGTTAGCAACTAGAAACAATAGACTGTCCATGGTCGACTTTGGACTGTGTCGTATTTCTATTGAGTGCTAGCTCATTGCGTATTTCACATTGATGCTTGTGAAATGTTCGTTATTGGTTGTAATGAAAATGTTAATGGCTAAAATATAATAATTGGAATAATAATATGGGACAAGGAGGAGACTTTGTAGTGCTATAAATTGTAGCAACAATAAGAGAAAGAGGCCAGAGTTATACTTTTTCCGATTTCCGAAAGATTCAGAAAGGTTCCTGGGTTTCCACAAGAATGCCGTGCAGAAACAAAACTGTTAATTTGAAGTTCTTTGTGACTGTTAGAATACATTATATCCTTAAATTTCACAATGAAATGTTTCAGTCTAACCAAAAGGACATTAGATACCGGTTAAAGTTCTGTCACTTAGGCTGCTAAATTTCCAGAGAAATAAAGGTTAGGTCTACTTTTTTTTTTCAGAGGATATATTTTTAATTGTAGCTATTAATTTTGTTATTATTTTTATATGTTATTTTACTAAAGACGTAGAAAAATTAAGTTTGTTTTAATGAAATTTATTGATCACATTTTATATTCAATTCTGGTGGGATTATTATTGCTTAGGCCTACTTTTTTCTTCAAAGGATATGTTTTTAATTATAGCTGTTAATTTTGTTGTTATTTTTATTTGTTGCTTTACTAGAGACGTAGAAAAAGTCTGTTACAATAAAATTTATTGATCACGTTTTATTTCCAATTCTGGTGTGATTATTATTGCTTAACCTCATCCCACTTTGTTAACTACGTAAGCCTACACTACAAGTACCGGTACACGTAAGTTACTCCATTAATTCATATTTCCATTATTATTGTTGTAAAGAGAAATGCAAATTAATATTTATTGGTTTCATAGTTAATTATCTCTATAATCTTGAATGAGTGAAGCTATTATAGTAAATTTCAGTTCGTTTTGCACAAACAAAAATTATATTAACTTATTTCTTGCAGGTATCTTCGAGTTTATGGTGGAAATTAATATACTTCATAAAATAATAAATTAACTTTATGCATTTAATATTTCAATAATGGAAGGAAGGTGTTAATTTTTCAAAAAGAACACGACAACGAAAGTGTAACATATTTTGTTGGCTGCTAGGAGAGAGATCTGCGATGATGAGGCAATAGTAGCGATCCTAGTGGTGGGCAACTACCCATGTTTGCATTTTTACTACATATTGAGCTTCGCGACTGTATATAGTAGACTGTGCTGGTACCATAAAGCTCTAGGGCTCTACAGGGATAGCAACATAATTATTTGATAAGCAGGTGAAACGATTTTTAGTGTGTGGATTGTGAACTTGTTACTTACATTTAAGTAGACTTTGTACTGCCCGTGTCTCACGTCCTGAACCGAGAGCTCCCTAGTGCTTATAACCACGCCTCTTAGGTCTGCTCGGACCGGCACGGCAGCATATTACATGTTATGAAAACATTATCCTATGTCAGTGCAGGGGTTTTTACTCTTTATAATACTGGATTCTCTAATCATGGTTACCACTATCGCTATTATCTCTGATGGCGATTTCCTAAAATGTATGTACACACTAGGCCACTCTTCGTTCAGTTTGGACAATTGCTGAATTGCCTTAGAGCACCATTTCTCAAAGTATGTTCCGGGGTTCCTGATCCCTATATGATTTTAAATTTTATTCCATACTTTTTTTTTTTTCACTTGGTTATTTAACAACATTGTAACTACTACGTTATTTTGCATCGATGGGATTGATGATAGCGAAATTGTATTTGGCGAGATGAGGTCAGGGATTCGCCAAACATTACATGACATTCGCTTTACGGTTGGGGAAAATCTCTGTAAGAAATCCAACTAGGTAATCAGCCCAAGCGGGAATCGAACCCGTGCCCGAGCGCAACTCTGGATCGATAGGCAAGCGCCTTAGCCAACTGGGCTGCTCCGGTGGCTATTTTATACTTAGTGGTTACTATAAAAATATATAAATATTACGAAAATATGAATCAATATCATGAAACCACCGATGATGATGATGATGATGATGATAATAATAATAATATTCCAATAATATGCGTAATAACAATATGTTTGATGAACATTAAAACGGAAAATACTCATAATACAGTACTTATCACTTTCATCACTGGATTCTCTGCGTATGTATTCATTAAAACAAAAAGACAAAATGCAGAAGTACAGTAGAAATGAGACTACAACTTTCCGCCATAAAACCAGATTGCAGGCTTAAAAAGCAAATACATTCGTCCCACTGAACAATTATTGAGATACTAGCTTTCACTTGTCTGTTAACTATTAAATACTAATAAAATGTTACAAGGATTCTGCAGTTACAGTTTAGATTAAAAGGGGTTTCGCGGTGGAAAAAGTTTGAGAAACACTGCCATAGAGGAAAGAGTTTACGGATGTGTACACGTGATAACCGTAATCGTGATTAGGTCGATAATCTCAAGTAGAGACTATAGTCTACCACTGGTATCAGTGTTTAGTTACAGGAATTGATGAGAAGGACATAATTTGTTTTGTGAGGGGACAGCCTATACATTCGCTTGTCCATGGCTGATCTTGCTCCATAGCTGACGAAAGAAATCCTGAAAAGGTCGATGTGTTGAACGTAGGGTAGTAGGCACATGCGGTACCCAGGACCTCCCACTCTCCCCCTCTGCGTCTCGCCCTGCAAAGAAACAGCTCAGGAAGTGAGGCACGGGCAGTAGGATAGGTCAGGTTCGTTCAGGTTTTTTTATTTTACTTTTGAGATTATCTTTGATGGTGTAGTGGTTACCACTAGGTGCTGGATCTGAAGTTTGCGGAATCAAACTACACTGAGGGCGAAAAATTCTTAGCCTGGCTTTCTTTGAAAGGAAAATAGAAACTAGCGTTAAGGTAGTTCTGGTGATTTTGGAAGTGAAAATGGTTGGATTTGAAAAATTAAGAATTTTATAGGGAAATATTTCAAGAAAAGGAAATTGTTTGGAAATGTGGTAAATTAATGTGAAATGAGAGGAACGTGGTAATGGAAGTGCAAACATTGTGATTTCTAGTAAATGAAAGGAAGGTAATGTGAAGAACATAACACTTGTATTAATTCAATAACCACTGAAATATAGTGAAACACGACAAATAATAATGAAATAAAGACTCGGTTTCCATAATGTAACTTCGTTTCAACATCTGGCATTATGCTAGCAAGTACTGGCAACATCACTAACAAAAATCACCAGACGCTGAAAATCCTGCATTCGTATAATTATGCGATCGACGAGCCCTGCATTCTCTTGTTCTCTTATTTCAAATTCTGCGCACCGCTACCCCAATCTATTTGGCTTCTCGTTTTCAAAATTTATCCGCATATCATCAGCTAAGTACAAGATCTCTTCATAACAATTTACTCATTATACCTTACCACAAGATATCTTTATATTCTTCATCTTATACAGTTTCAGTTGCTAGAAATTGGAACTCGCTACCGAATGATGTAACGGGTTGTTGGACAATAACTTCATTTAGGTCCAAATTACATCAATTCTTACTTAACAGATTAATTGCTGATTAATATTTATTACATATAATGAAACTAACATCTGTCCATTCTTATTATTATCATTAATTTCTCTAAATAGATTTACAAAACCTCTAATGGCAATTACATTAATATTCTCATTATAGAAATATATTTTAGATTTATATATATATTTTTTTTTCTCCCTGTAACATAGTTCTAGTAAGCTTATATTAAATTAATTTTCATCATTTTACTAGCTATCTCAAATCTCAAATTAATTATAATTGATTGAATTAAATTAGCTCATAAATTAAGTTACTACTTTACCTTATAGGTTTATCTAAATTTAAATAAATATGTAGTCTACTAGTCGTTAAAAATTAACTGAAGAATATTGCTGGAGAACCTTTTAAGTGTAGTGTAAATATTCGTAATTTAAATATGTATTGTATTGATTAAGGCTGGTTGAGTGGAAGAGAAGGCCTTATGACCTTAATTCTGCCAGCAAAAATAAAACATTATTATTATTATTATTATTATTATTATTATTATTATTATTATTATTATGAAAGGCATAACAAAAGCCTAAACTAACCAGACCTATGGTGAAGAATGGATAGAACGGAGAAAAATCCTCTCTGGCACCAGGACTCGAATCTGGGTCCATCTTATGTTGTTGAATCTGATCATTCTAAGTTTAGATAATTTTTTGTCGTTATTCTATCATGATTCTCATTTCCAATCTTCAGTTATCTTATGTGTCATTGTCAACCACAGATTTCTCTGAGGCTGAATTTCAGATATGACAACTAAAATGCTTTAGCTATTTGGCCAGTGATGCACTCTCTAATGTATTCTCTAAGTGTAGTCTTGAATTTCAGGTATACAAAGTATGGGTTGATCCAGAGCTTATTGCCGCATATGGAGGTCATAATGGATGTAATGTGCCTTCGGAAGTATCCACGCTTGTTGAAGGTAAATAAATCATCTTCGAATATTAATGGCTTTTAACTTAAGTAGTGTTGAAATAACTTTCATTTAGACTATGTCTGCCTGCAGAAAGCAACTTTCATTGCCATAGGCAGTAGGAATAATAACAGGATTTAAAAATTCATGTAAATTGTGAGTTTTTTTTTTTCTTTTTTAAACTGATGATTTGTTAAGAAAGATATTAATTTATGAAGTATAAAACTTTCACTATGGCACAAACAAGCACTTTGGCATAGATAAGTCCATAGACTTCTTGTGAGCTTCAGTTGACTGATTTCTTAAAGTAATATACTAAGAGTACTGAGAGATTTGAATTGCAGAATAAATTTCAGTTCTGTATTTGTTACATGTATGTAGGTGTCGGATTTTTAAGTCCAGAAAGTTAATATTCCAACTAATTATGTTATAAACGAGCAAGAAATAATGCAACTGGGTTTGAAAACAGTAGCCAATTTTAACAGACAGCGAAATTTTCTTGTCTGCTGAGTACCTATAGTCCCGTCGCTCTAATTTCCGGCAGCCAATCGTGTTGCAGGTCGGCTACATTTAAACGTGTGCGTCTTGTGATTCGCTGATGAAGACGTTATTCATTTCTTAAGGCTCGATAAATGCTTAATATAATCGCCCGCCATTTTGTCTCTTTCGTTGGTGTTCACAGAAAGCACACAAAGACGTTATTTGCTGCTCAATTATTTGCTGAATTACAGTGTGTTTGATTTATTATCATAGGAGCTATGACATGATAATGTTTAACGGTGTGGCTGGTAGCTCGACAATGAAAGAACAAAACTGGCGAACGATACTACCTACCTAGACTTTATAGAGCCTTCACTTCCTAAGACGTAAGCAAAGAGGAGGAGTCATGCCGGGAATAACAGCGTCGCGATTATAATTGCCGAAGTTCTTGCCATACACTACAATTGGCTACAGCTTCCACTGACTTAGGCTTTTGGGTGGCTTCAGTGGGTGGTGCTTGGTTTTCAAATGAAGTTCAACCGAACAGTCTCAACAATTTGCGAGTGTGCTTCACTCTCCCGTCTTTGTGACCCAGCTGTTCTTTGTTAGATTTCCGAGAGTGAACAAGGCCTCAAAATGGTTCTAACTTACATCACATCCACGTACACATACTTGGTGTCATTGTTAACATTTAGTACCTAAAACTTTGGTCCCTGTTATATGCATGCACACTATATGGCATAATACCAACATATGAATCATATGACATCTGGCAGTATTACCCCTTCATTTTTGTATGCAAAAGAAAGGCAACGTTGCAGGACCCAAAAAAAAAAAAAAAGCTAATTACATTAAAATGTCTAAAAATACGTGCTATTAACCAAATTTAAAAAAATATCTATTTACATATTTATTTTTTAAAAAGATGCTTTTGATGTAAAGTATGTTGTTTTCTAATGCCAGGGGTTTGACAATAAAGTCATTTGACCTCTTGCACTCCAATATTTTTCAAAGATACTATCATGGCCAGCCACTGAAGCACAGATTTTGAGGTGTTCTGAATCCATTTCTTGGTTTGTGAGTTGCACAATGGGAGTTAGGGGACTGATATATTCCAATTCTATGCAGGTGTTTGGCCAAACGATCATGGCCTGTTGTCAATCTAAATGCAATTACAGACGATTTTCGTGGTAAATCGGGAATTAACTGTGGATTATGGTGCAGAGAGTTCCATTTTTTCCTTTGAGATTGTGTTATAAAATTTTGTTTGTTGAAGTCTAAGTATGTAGATTTAATAAATCTTTTCACAGAGTAATACGTAGATTTAGTAACAGGTCTTTAAGTAGCAGTAAATATAAAATATAAATGTAAAATATAAAATTCGGTATTTACACCAGTGGTGGCACTTGGTCCAGAATTTTTTATCTGGTTTGCAGAATTAAGAGCCTCTTAATTCTATACAGAAAAACATTTATCTAAAAATCCGCTCCTTTCAATCACTGTAGTTAGCATGTCTCCACTGTCCTCTGTCCATAGATACTCAGAAAAATCTCCTTTTTTTCCGTTCGATCTCACCTCTATAGGGTTTCCTGTATCTTTCTTGTGCTGTTCATATTAAAACTTGCTTTAATAGCCAAATTCCAGAAAAATGGTAATGTTCATGTTTTAGTCTTGGAGAAAGTGTATGAGAAACATAAAATGTTGGAATGATGCCGAACATAACAACTAAACAAATGTAACTGTTGTCTGTATTTTCTCTCTTTTTCTACTGTCATCCACTTCAGTCATATATCTTTGTCATGGTTTTGTAGAAGAGACTCTTATCCACCTTTGTATATTAGCTGTCTCATACTATGATGTGATAAGCACTCATAAATTTGTCCCTATTTTTCCATTCTCTGTTTTCCAATTTCTCTTTTCTAGGATTGTATTTTCGTAGCTGAAATTATTTTTCTGTCTTCTTTTTTTTTTTGCTATATCTCAGTGCCACACATAGCAACTGTATTATGCATTCCATTGTATGCTTAGAGAGTTATAACATTGTAATAAGACAAGAGAAACAAGTTTTTTATATTAGCAAGAATTTTTGTGTCTTTTCAGGGATGGAAATGCTTGGTGTGAGCAGATTTTTGGGAACAAGAGATGAGGAATTGGATGAGATTTCAAAACAACTTGAATTGGAAAGGAAACTCTGTAATTCCAAGAAGAAAGGTGTGAATATTACTGATAGATAGCACTGCTACCACAGTCTAGTATATACAGTCACGAAGCTTGGGATGATTTTTGCAAATCTCACGATAGTTGCTAGCCGCTTGGAGCGCTCTGAGTACTAGGACCAATAGACTGTGCCACAGCCATCGTGATCTAATACAGGCCGTAAGCCAGACCATATAACTCGCTTAACCCGATCACGAAGGTCAGCGTTTCAACCATATAAATTAGTTGGAATGCATAAACAGTAACATATGTTTCTCTAAAATGTAGTGTAATTCCATTCATAAAATTTAAAACAATGATTAGGAGACACTTCACACATAATTCACTTGTGAGTTAAGATGTAATATTATTTATGGTGTGAAAATTACGTTGTTCGTATATGTACTAGACCTACCTGCCTTTATTTCGATTAAATATTGCGAAATTCTTGTACATTCATTTATGCATGATTCAATAATTGTCAATTGCACTGCACGGATATTTAGATATGTTGAAATTATAGGTTATGTTTACTGTACCAGTTGCCCCTTTCTGTCTAAATTTAGTGATCTCCAATGCCTTGCCATTCATATGAAAATTATAGGTTATGTTTACTATATTTAACTTATATTCCTAAATTCGCATTCATACATTATAATTAAGCATAATGTCATGTATGATACCCCAGACATTCAATTTGTCTGTATTTTAATACTACAATTGAGTACTGAATTATTGTATTTATCTATTACCTAAGAGACGAAGTAACACAATTGTACGTACACTAATTTCATAGGAGTGGTATGGTAAATGTTTTGCCTAAATTAAGGAAGGTAGATGTGCTAAATTGAAATCACAATATAAATTCTTTTTATTAAACCTCAAAATAGGTTTCATTCTAAACTTGAAATGTTGACGCGAACAGATTATGTTAACATGTAAAATTCTCTTCACATTAAAATAACACAGTTTTGTAATTATTTCTGCAACATATTATGCAACAAGAAGTAAACGGAACTTATGGACACATTACACTAAATAAAGCTTAGCAATGATAAACAATAAAGTTATAATATAATATTTCACTGAGCACCATACACTGAAATAGAAAACCCAAACAAACATTACGGCCTGGTCTAGATCGAAAAGGCATTGACTGTGCCGTATTTCACATTTTGTGAAAAGCTATGTAAACTGTGAAATGTTCGTTATCGGTTGTAATAAATTTAAATGGCTAAAATAAAATAATTTGAATAATAATATGGAACAAGGAGACGTTTGTAGTACTATAAATTATAAGAAAAATAGGTTAGAGTTATCCTTCTTCCGAAAGATCCAGGAAGGTGAGTTTATAAAATATAATATATATTTTATGAAAATAATATATAAACCTTACGTATTTCATATTTCAATAGTGGAAGGAAGGTGTTAATTTTTCAAAAGAACACGATATCGGAAGTACAATACATTTTATGGTCTGCTAGGGAAAGAGTCTGTGATGAAGCGATAGTAGCGATCCTGGTGGTGAGCAACTATTTATGGATGCATATTTCAACTGTCTATGTTTGCATATTTAGTAAGTATTAAGCTTCGTGACTGTATATACTAGACTGTGGTGCTACTGTTCCTACCCTACCCTTATAAACACTGACCCTACTTTCTGATTTCTACCCTTCCTCTTCACTAACATGTATTGTGATCATGTTATTCTGGTTGCGAAATTGCACAATTAATAGGTATTTTAAAATACTTTTTTTTATTTTAGACTTTATTTGATTTTTTTCAATTTTGTTTAACTGGTCATTCTTTACCTTCCCTTTCAAATTTTGTTGCATTACATTGTAAGTTTACATTTGTCAGAAGTAAGTCTAATGTGAAGATATTTTAATACGGATTTAACAGCCTTGGATTAGCAAGGTTCCATTATAGTACTGGCAAAGAAACTGTAAAATGACAGTCTCCTCGATGTATGGATGAGTTGTTATTTGTCTTAATGAATTTCCTCATAACATATAGAATTTTTTCAGTGAAAGTAATACCGGGAAGTGAGATTTGCTTGAAATGTCTGTATACAGCAAACAGCCTCTGGAATTCGTTACCTAATGATGTCAGGGACTGCCGGACTTTATCACAATTCAAAGTTAAATTGGAAAATTTTGTCTTAGTTAATGCGTTTTAGGTATTACTAAAAGTATTAATTTGTGTTTTCTTTTTCTTTTTTAACCTAGATTAAAATTATAAGTTTCTTGTTTGTTAGTTAATTAGTTAGGATACAATTAATTATGATACTTAATCAGTCATTTAAAGTTTGTGTGACTGTAACCTGTGTATATTTTTGTGTAGCTTTACTTTGTTTATAGTGTTTTTTTCTTTCTCTCTTTATTTCTTGTGTAGCTTTACTTTGCAAGTGTATTTTTTTCTGTTTACTGCTTATCGTAAATACAGACGGAGCAAGGACGAATTAGATTTTAATACTTACAAAGTTTTAAGAAATAAATGTAATCAAGCAGTAAGAAATGCTAAATTACGCCATGCACATTCCCTTATTATACCTTCGGTCAGTGCGAAAGAATTGTGGCGTAACCTTAATAACCTGGGTCTAACAAAAGCAAAGCCTCGGGTAGATAACATCAACTTGTCACTCAATAGCCTAAATGAACATTTCGTCACTGCTCCACCTGAACCATTACATAAAAAGAGACTCTTGAATTTCTCAGATCTTGCCCCCAACCTGTATGGGATAAATTCTTCTTTAAATACATTAACCCGACTGACGTAATGAAGACGCTGCGATGTATGAAATCTAAAGCCCAAGGTGTAGACAATATAAATATCACTCTCCTGTATAAAATAATAGATGTGATTCTGCCGACCGTCACCCATATATTCAATGCATCTATTATGACTGGGTCCTACCCCTCACTCTGGAAAATGGCATTAGTGAAACCTTTACCTAAATCTAACACACCTTCTACAGTAAACCAATACAGACCGATATCAATTCTTCCCACTCTTTCAAAAGCATTAGAACATATTGTACACGGACAACTTACGAACTATCTCGACGAACACAAACTCCTCGATGACTATCAATCGGGTTTTAGGCATGGACACAGCACTACTACAGCCCTACTTAAAGTGACCGAGGACATCCGTGAAGCTATGGATAGGGGTGAAGTAACGGCACTAACTCTTCTCGATTTCAGCAATGCCTTTGGTTCTGTTGATATCAACTTGCTTCTTGCAAAGATGAAAACTTTGCACCTATCAGACAATACCTTGAGCTGGATGGACTCCTACCTACGGGACCGCCAACAGTGTGTTTCACTTGATAATCAATTCTCCCAATGGCGATACACAAAGGCGGGAGTGCCGCAGGGCTCCGTATTAGGACCACTACTTTTCTCTATCTACATTAATGACGTATCAAAGAACTTACAGTATTGCCGATATCACCTCTATGCCGACGACCTACAACTTTACATACATTCCAGACCCAATACGATCAATGAATCGATTGACAAGTTAAATTGTGACCTAGCCACTGTCTCCACTTGGGCGGCCAATTTCGGACTCGCACTTAACCCAAGTAAGACTCAAGCCATAATTATTGGACATAAGCGTGTAGTTAACTCCCTTAATAACAGTAATCTTTCAGTTGTTACCCTTAACAACACGCTAATCCCTTATTCATCTGTCGTAAAAAATCTTGGCTTCTTTTTGATAATAATCTAAGTTGGAATTTTCAAGTTAAAGAAACGATAAAGAAAATCTGTTCCTCCTTTCACTCTTTGAGTCGCTTGAGAAACTTCTTGCCCCAGCAACTAAAACTTACCCTAGTACAAACCCTAGTAATGCCGCACTTCGATTATTGTGACGTTTTGTTAAGTGATCTAAGTTCTGAACTGTCAGTCAAGTTACAGCGAGCTCAGAATATGTGCATCAGATACGTGTGCAACATCCGACGATATGATCACATATCACCGTCTTTCGCAAGTCTCTCGTGGCTCCGACTTAAAGAACGCAGAACTTTACACTCTTTGTCTTTACTCTTTCGAATTCTGCACACCTCAACACCAAATTACCTTTCGTCTCGTTTCTCTTATCTATACTCTAACCACGACGTAAATACCAGATCACTTATCTGTGGCACGCTAAATATACCTCTTCATAGAACATCTTGTTATTCCTCATCTTTTACAATATCCACCTCGCGTCAATGGAATTCCTTGTCACAAAGTATTAGGGGCTGCAAGACAACAAACACCTTTAAGAACAGCTTAAAAGATAACCTTATTAGCATTTCACTCCAATCATACTGATTTAAAATATTACTGACTACACTGTTGCTTTTTTCTTTAGACATCATCCTGATTGTGCTGCATTTTCAAAATTGTCTCATAATAATCTCTTTCTATTATCTAATATAATTTGAAATATATTAACATTCTATGTATTTTAGTTTAATTCTGCTACCCAGTTTATTTCAGTGTTTAATTAATAGTTCATAGTATTTTGTTGTTTAATTCGTAAATAACTCTTGTATACATGTAACTCTCATCTAAATCAAATTGTTGAATTCTTTGTAAGTTCATGCATATGTATATACACTTTTTGCTGGTTGTGTGGAAGAGAAGGCCTTACGGCCTTAACTCTGCCAGCTAAAATAAATCATTATTATTATTATTATTATTATTATTATTATTATTATTATTATTGTATTCCTGGTGTTGTGGAAGAGAAGGCCTGATGGCCTTAACTACACCAGAATAAATAAATAAATAAATAAATAAATAAATAAATAAATAAATAAAGTGCTGGGTAGATTTTGCTGAAATACTTTCAATTTATCTACTATCATTCCTTTGTTTATTAATTATTTCTTATCATTCTACCCCTTCTCCCTCCTTTATTTGTTGTTGTTCTTGTTTTCTAATGCCAGGCGTTTGACAATAAAAAACATGATACTACGTTTAAAATTTGAAAATTAGGAAAAAAAGATATTTTTGGTGTATGTTTTCTTTTTGTTTCAAAATGAGCCTAAATATTATGTTTTATGTTAGGTGTATAGCTCAGTTTGTGGTGTCGTAAAAATACACTTGTAACAGTTTTATTTACTTGTAATGAATGTATTTTATTACAATTAACATTTTGTTCTTTCTTTATTAGAGTTAATCCCTGTAGCTGTTAAGGTGAGACATCCAAGAATGGAGACACTCTTATGGTAAGTGGAATTCATTAAAATTCAGTTGGTATAGATCTGATAAGTTATTCCTAACTCATTATGATTATCACAGAAAATGTATGACAGAGAAAGTATCGTGATGTTCTAAAAATCACTTTACAAAGTACACGTTTTCGCTGCCAAAGCCTTCTAGAATGTGGGAGGATAATCACCAAAATTGTGTAAGAAAGTTTATCAACTTCTCTCCAATGAAAACGAGCACCAATTCGGAAAAAAGACAGGACTTAGTCGTAATATAAGAAGAAGAAGAAGAAGTAATACGAGTATAAAGAGATAAATGAAATGGTGATTCCTATGTGTTTCGGAGAAATTAATTAATATATACAGAGTTATTTCTACTTTTTATTGTGAATTTTATGAGTCCCAAAATACCCCAAGCCACACCAGGCCAGGCAGTGAAGGTAGAAGAAATACGCCATAGCTGTTTGCTGACAACATAAAGTCCACTATAGTCCACTGTAGTCTATTCAGTTGTTGTTTTTCATGAGAAATGAGGGGTATTTTGATCGGTGTTCATTATAGATGCCTGTTGCTAGTAGCCAGAGTTGGGGTGTAGTCAATATATACTGCAGGGCTGTGTCTTCTGCAACTGGTACTGATGATTTTAATTTACTTCTTTTGTGGTTTATGGTTGGAAAGTATAGAAGAATGTGTTCCAGATCTCCATCATGATTACTACACCACAGACAAGTAGGATTATCCGTAATGTGAAATCAGTGTAGGTACAATTGAGTGACAATGTGAGCTGTTCTGGCTCTTGTTAAAAATGTTTGAACATGTCTGGGCAAGTTTTTGTACATTTCCAGGTCATTTGGTTTCTTTTGTACAGACTGTAAAATTTTTCCTTTTTCAGACGAGAGCCAATTGCTGATCCATAGGTTTGTAAAATGAGACTTTACTGAAGTAAAAGCACTGGATAGAGATATCACTTGAAGAGGTCTTGGTTGCAAATATGTTGCCTGTTTTGCAATATTATCGACTTTCTCATTTCCAGGTATACCACAATGACTAGGTATCCATTGAAATGTTATTTCCTTTTGGAGTTCTTTTAGTTTACTTAGTTGTTTCTGAATTGGAATAATTCTATGTGCATATAGGTTTGGTACATATTTAATTATATTGTGAATTTTTTCACTCGACAATAGAATTTTATTCTTCCAACAATAATTCCTTTCTACAATTCGCCTTAAACGCTCTCGTCAACAATTGGATTTTCACTCAACACAGTATTTGTTATAGCACTCCACCGACGACAATGACAATTTACTTGGACTAGTACGAACAACAATGAACTGTTAATCTTGACTAATATTTACAAAGCACTATTTACAAATCAGAATTATCAGTTCTCAGTTCACAGTTCTTCTAGCTCAGTCACTCGAGTTCACAGTATCTCGAACCACAGACCTTCAGAGACAGTTCACTGTACTCGAACTCAGGTCCCTCCAACTGCGGTCCACTGCACTCGAACTCAGGCCTTCGGATGCTGATACAGTTGCGGACGCACACTCGAGTCGAACTCCGGTACACAAGACTGGCTTGCTTGCTCTGGCTTTCTCAGTGACTGGCTGACTAATCAACTGAAAACTGAAAAACTGCTCGAGTTCGCTGGTGTTTCTTCTTTTATAGCGAAATCATAGTTGCGAGAAATTTCTACAGGTGTGCAGAGAATTATCTGGATATCTCCACTTCGACGCACTTCTGGAAGAGTCGGGACGGTCCGTCCCCCTACTCCGTACGCAGCAGTTGCGCGTGCACTCTCCCTCGTCGCTTAGGCCCTTTCCCCTTTCTTCTCTCCGCCGCGCGCCGCCCCACAGTGCTTCGTGGAGCCTGTGTCGGCTCACGTGCGGTCTGCTCTCTCGCGGGACGCTGGTCGTGAGTTCGAATCTCACGTCGCTGTCACAATATTAAATATAGCCCCTCGGAGTCGGTGAGTATGCAAATAGATTTGTCAGAAATTTGAGTAACACACTGAAGAGCAGCATCAATAGCTAGCAATTCAGTGTCAAGACTGGAGGAGGATGAACATGGTATGAAATAACTTTCTTGATATTTTGGAATACAATATCCTGCTCCTGATGTCCCATTATTAGAATTTCGAGATCCATCTGTATAAATTTGAAGGTGATCCTTATATATACTGCATAGTAGTTCCATGGCATCTAACTTAAGAATGTATGGAGGATCATTTTTGGAATGATTTTCTGGAATTTGTATCCTATGTTCTGGAATCACCCATTTCCGTGGAGGAATTTCGTTCACAACTGGAGTTTTAGCAATGAGTGTGTCTGTGATTTTGTCAGAATACTGCAACTTAAAACTGTAACTTATGTTTTCATTTTCATGTGAAGGCGAGATCTCTACATTATGAAAGTTGCTGCATCAACAGTTACCTGGATTTTCCCAAGTTTGAAATGGCTTAGCCTTGTAGATTGTATAGAAGATTTTTCACAGTTGATGAAAGCACAGGTTTGTTAATTAGTTTGTTAATATATTAACTGTTATGGTTGGAAAGTGGAAATAACACCAAAGAATCTATCCCAGATAAATTGTACTTATTCATTAATCACATTTCTTGCTTGTGTGGTGTCTTTGGCACAGGCTATCTTACTGTCTTATTTATGATTGCTAGGGCTAGGATTTTGATGACCTATAAATCATGAAAAAATGTCCTAAAAACAATGCATTTATGACCTAAAAATCTTTCAAAAATGCCCTTAAAAATGCCCTAAAAATTGATCTTACATAATTTCCTTAGTAGGAAAAGAGGTTTTGTACTACTTAATATTTAGACTAATAATTAAATTAAATTTTACATAATTTTTTCTAAATAGTACACTTTAATTAATTATTTTACCTGATGTAGTTTCCATGTATGATCGTTTACCTCTGCGTCAGCATGTGGACATGAGGTCAGCAGTCAGCTGGTCGGTCTTGGCCCTTCATGGGCTGTGTCGCCATGGATTTAATTTACTTTTAGTTTCCGTGTAGTTTACCACAAGGCAGGTATAGAGAAGTGTATATTGAAGGGATGGTTGGACTGATCCATTACATGGGGTGTACTACGTTAAAATGGCAATATTTGTGTAGAAAAACGATTAAAATATTATACAAAATAATGAGTATTAATGGACAAAATATGTAAAGAAAATATCAAAGGAACTAGACATTATTTTACATTAATAACTGGGATTTATGGCCAAAATTAAATGAAAACGCCTAAAAAATGACCGAATAAAACAAAAGATGCTCTTATGAGTTGAAATAGGCAAAAAATGCAAAAAAAATGCCCTAACAAATATGTTTTAAAACACTCAGTTTATCACATAACACGTAAATACTAAAGCAGCTATGTTTCTGGCTTACTAGAAAAAAGATGCAATTTCATCAAAATCCTAGCCCTAATGATTGCAGACTTTTTTTAATTTTCATATTTATCGCAGTTCTTACTAGATTAAGCAATTATGAGAAATTACTTTATTAAAACACTATCTTTTAATTTCCATACGCATATTGTAACTAATGTTTTTGGCATGATTAATAACCTGGCCACTAGGATTCTGAATTGAGTGATGTGTGTAAAGAAACCTGTTCCAATGTGCATTTGTCCAGTTTTCTGAATTGTCTTGCGCAGCCATAAATCATTCATGGTATACAGGACATTTTTCTAGAGTGGCAGCAATGAAAGAGCATCTCACTGGCAACTGTAGGTTGTTCTACCTTTCTTTTGCGAAGGAAAATGTTAATCAGAACTAAATTGGGTAATATTTTCGGACGAGATTGCATTTGTCTCCACACAAGTTGGGCAGCAAATAGTCTGTTGTTCACGGGTATTCCACTGTGATCTAAATATGTAGCACCCTGCTATAACAGTGGCCACATGTCTGTAGCGTATTGGGAGTGGATGTCCAGTGACAGTCCAGATGTTCTGTGGAGATATCGGAATGCAGTGCAAATATGTATTGGAGCAAGTAATGATTTTCTAGGTATCTTCAAGGAATTAAAAATATGGAGTTCTCTTACCAGATCACTAACACTCTAAAATGTACAAATATATATATACACACACACACAGGGTGTTTAAAAAATACGGGGCATAATTTCAGGTATGTATTTACCACATGTAGACAATCAAAATAGTTCGTTACAACATGTGTCTGGAAATGCTTCATTTCCGAGTTATGGCCTTCACAACATTCAAATTCACCGGAACGTTTTTCTTTCCGCAGGTCGTTGTCATTACAGAAGATGTTCAAAATGTCCACCTCCTGCTTGAATACAGACTTCACATCGATGTCTCATTGACCTGCGAACACGATCCCAAACTCCAGGAGTATTGCATATGTCCTCAGAACATGCCACAATCCCATTCCGAAGGGATTCCAAATCAGGCACTGGAGACGAATAAACCAATGATTTTAAATGGCCCCACAAGTAGAAATCGAGAGGGTTCAGATCAGGTGAGCGTGGAGGCCAAGCAATTGGGCCACCTCTACCTATCCATCGATCAGGAAATCTTCGATCCAAGTACCGGCGAGCCGTACGACTGAAGTGTGCAGGAGCACCATCATGCAAGAAGTGAATGTGTTGACGATTGATCAGTGGAGTATCTTCTAAAACATGAGGTATGATGTTTTCCAGGAAATTTGTGTACGCCTGCCCAGTAAGTCTGTTTACAAGTACATGGGGTTCAATTAATCGATCACCAATGATACCGGCCTACATGTTGAGGGAGAACCGCACCTGGTGATGAGATGGAACAGTTGCACGTGGGTTTTCATACGCCCATGCATGCTGATTGTGGAAATTTGTTATGCCATCTCGTGTGAACTGTGCTTCATCTGTAAATAATACTAAGGCAGGAAAATTCGGATTTACACCACACTGCTGCAAGAACCACTGACAGAACCTAACTCATGCAGGGTAATCTGCTGGTGACAGGGCCTGTACACGTTGCAAATGATAAGGATACAATTGATACTCTTTCAACAGTCTCCAGACAGTCGTATGAGGAACATAGACTTGCAACGCTACCCTTCGTGTGCTGATAGAAGGAGTCATGTTCACAGCCTCCAGAATCTCCTCCTGTACTTCTGGAGTTGTAGATCTTGGTCGTCCCCTTCCCAAACCAGGAGAGTTAAATTTTCCATACTCGCACAGACGGTAATGGAGACGTACAAATGTCTTCAGATCTGGACATTGTCGCTGTGGGTACCTCTCCTGGTACAAATGACGAGCCAGCGCAGCATTGCCATCCGCCTTACCATACATGAAGTGTAGGCTATCTCTGCCAGCTCTTGATTTGAATACATGTCGCACAGTCTAACGCCTACACAACGCTGAATGTAACCTTCGCCTCGGAATGAACTGTCAGAGTGCCCTCTTAATGTCTCCTTTGACTGCAACGACCTGCGGAAAGAAAAACGTTCCGGTGAATTTCAATGTTGTGAAGGCCATAACTCGGAAATAAAGCATTTCCGGACACATGTTGTAATGAACTATTTTGATTGTCTACATGTGGGAAATACATACCTGAAATTATGCCCCGTATTTTTTAAACACCCTGTATATATATATATATATATATATATATATATATATATATATATTTTTTCAAATAAACAGCAGTTTGCCTTCTAATCATATTTCGGCCAACTTTTGGAAAATCTGCCATTGATTTAAAACTTATAAGTTCAAATTCGAACTTACAGAGATTGATAACAATTCTCAATATAACTTTCCTTGAAAGGAAAGCAAAACTATAGCTCCTTTGTCATAAAACAATGAAAACATTATCAGCCAAAAGTTTACCTTCAACATGTTCCCTGTTTTACAGACAGATGCCTAGAGAAAACAAATGTAATATTCCTTCAGAAATTGAAACTTTTAGGAGACATACACAATTGATGTACTGTGCTCCAACCACGAGAAAGTCTTCGTGGAATGAAACGGAGAGGGTGATGCTGTGAATGAATTTTGATGTTATAAGATGTCATAAGGTCACACACGTGGATACTCCTATCTCTATTGGCTAGCTCTAACAGCACAAACAATAACATTGACACACACATATTTATACTACCCTAGTTACAAAATTAGATCACTGTTAATCTCCTGGTCTTTTAACCTCTCCATACAGGAAATAACATATGCAGTAGAACGCATGGTTTTTAAACTGATGTTATAATGATAATATCATCTATCTACTTCGCTCCAATAGATGACGCAATAGTAAGCACATTCCTTTCACGGTTGATCTCCTGGTTGGAGAACAGTAGATTTTAATTGCAAGCTTCACTGTCTGTCTTTCTATGATATGGTCCTCGTGAAAGTTACTCCTGTTTCAAGAACTAATAGTCTTGCTGATGTTTATCGAGCAGTCAGTGGACACAAGCCATTAAGATGAACCGTAATACAATACCTGTACGTACTCTCCCTGGTAGAACTCTTGACTCAACCCGTTGCAGAAGATGTGACGAGCAAGAAACGCTTCCTCACGTCTTGGGTTTCTGCCATCATGGAGAATTGCTCGAATCAACAGACATAATACGGTTCGTTTTCTCATCGCAGCTTCAATCCGTCAGAATTCTTCCTATGAGGTTTATGAGGAGATTGGTTGCGTCTCTTTGATGGCTCTACTAGGCGGGCTGATATCATAATTGATCGGCAGAAGGATAAGGGTGTCATTCTTGATCCCACAATCCGTTTCGAGATGCATGAGCAACAGCCACAAGAGGTGTGTCGTGAAAAACAAGTCATACATGAGCCTTGTCAGCATCTTGGAGCACAATACCACATTACACATTGGACAGATTTGGGCTCATGTTCAGTGCCCGTGGCACGATCCCACGAGGAACTTTAAATCAACTTAAACAATATAAAATTTCTGATGCAACGATTGATGCCATAGGATCTCACGTGTTAAAATCATCCTTAGCTATAATTAGTAATCATTTGTACCCAACAAAATTTTTATTGTAAATGATTTCCTACGTTTTCTTATCTTAATGTTTTTTTCTTTTTCTTTCCAAGTGTCACAAAATTGTTTTGTTTACTTATTATTCTTTATGAATTGATTAGTAGGCCGATCCATCGAACCCTTATTTAGGGTGGCTTTTGTTTCTACAAATTATCTCTAGATGTGATTTATACTCCTGACCCCTGAATTGGAGCAGTAGAACTAGTGATTGTAATGATTAACCTTTACATAAACTGATATATACAAAAATATTCACAATCCTATGCAGCATAACAATAATCTCTCTTTATTATTATTATAATCTGAAAACTATGGTGTATATTTTCTCTTTTTTTTTAGGTGGATCTTTGTATAGAGGCTAGAAACTTGGAGAAGTTCGCATCAAATTTTAATGGTATCAATTCAGTGCAGTTCCCAAAACCTTTATGGCCTCTTACAACACCTTACTTGCTTGTGGAAACCTATGAGGAAGGGGAATCAATGCAACATTATGTAGTTTCCAAATCAGAAAAAAAAGTCAATACGACACTAGCTGAACTTGGTTTCAATACAATACTTAAAATGGTGAGTATAAGTAACAATTCAGATTCACTGTTCCGAATCAAACTGTCTTTGCAGAATGTGTGGCTGTTCAGAGATTGTGTGTATGGGTATATAGCAGTGGTACAATGAGAGTAGCAAGGGAAACTGAAGTATTCGGGGAAAAAAAAAAAACCTTTTGTGTGTTCAGCAAGTATCACAGTATCTTGTTATGACTGCTGTGTTGCATCCCTGCTGGGCAGAGGATATACGACAACTGAACTTTGCAGTTTGGTTGGATGTTGAGTGGAGTTTATTTTTAAGTACTTTACATTGTCACAAACTCTATGTGGAAGAGGAAACAAAAGATACGTGACAGTAGAGTACCCAGAAGCTTGAAATATTTTATTAGATGCAATCTGAGAAGCAAGAATGGCCAAGACTGCTTGGGAAGGTTAAAAGAGATAAAACCCAGATCATGATGTTCATGTGATTGATCACAGACTTGGGGTTAAGAAGTGAAGAGACTCCCCATAACGTCTAATGTACCACCAACTTGAACTCCAGTCTACAAAATAACAATCAGAAGACATATCTTGGAATGTAGGCTTTCACTGCCGTCGTTGATAGGATGCGTATTTTCAGGGGTAGAGGGCATAAAAGGAACTGCCATCTAGGTTACGTGGACAAGTCGGCCATAGCCGAGCATGCTTACAATGATGGGGATCACAAATCAGGTTCCAGGACACCGACATCCTAAGCAGTACACCACACTTCTATGCCAGGTTACATCGGGAAGCTATTGAGATTCATAAACACAAAAACAACTCTAACCGTAAGGAGGAAGGACTCAAGGTCAACAAAGCTTGGTATCCGGCCCTCAGAAGCACATACATCAAACCCTTTCTCTGACAATTAGACACTACCACAAACAATCAGAACACCGAAACCACTGGTGCGGACCGCGGCAACGACAAGCAACAACAGCTCCACACCTTAAATAGCGACGTGCTACCAGTCTCAATGCCAGTTCCTGATACACACAGCAGATCTCTCCACACATGTGTACCACATTACTGTGAAGATGTCCACCGGAGTAGTGGACGAAACGTTTGGTTGTAACACCAACAGACCACGGCCCTCTAGCCCAGAAAATACGCATCCAATCAGAAGACAGTTTGCTGCTGATACGATGGGGAGGAAAGAGGTCCCAGTTCATAATGGTTAAGTCTGAAGGTAATTTGTTTAGAGGGATAAATTAGAGAGAATCATTAGACTAGGTGGATAAAGGAGAAATGAGCCAGATAAAATTAAGTTTCTGCAGTAGGGAGTAAAGTGGAAATGATCCCTGGATTGGGAATAAAGTAGAGGGGATCTTTACACTTACAGTCTTACTAATAAAAACTCTGTATACAGACGTTTAACTGTCTTATACTTATACAATGAGTAGCTCGTTTATAAGTCGTGTGCAAATTCCTTACTAATAATCACTACATACGTCGTGTATAACAGTACAACTGTTACACAGCTACGTCATAGTTTCGTCATTACGAAAGGTAATAGAATATCTGAGGTTCTCTATTGCATCCAGTAGAGCGCTCTAGTGTGGCATGTTAAATATCGATAGTACAACTGGCTCTAATCGATTACCACACTACATTTTGGTCAAAGAGTACAAGCTACAGCAATATTATTCTAATAATTCTATGATCTGTGGTTACAAGGTAAAGATCATCATAAAATGACAGTCGATACGAACAGCTGTTAAAGGGGCGGCCATTTTTTCCCTATATACAACACTTAAACAAGGAGTTTCGTGTATATAACTACTGCAAAGCAATTCCCATTGTATAGTTACAGCCTGTTTATACATCTATAGCTTATTCATGGTGTATTAGTAACGTTTTCTGTCTCAACTCTGCATAAGTCTCGTATAAAAACTATACACGGTTTATTAGTAAGACTGTTAGAGGATAAAGTGCAGAGGATTTCTAGAGTAGTCAAGTAAAATGGTGAGAATTCGATCTATCTTCACACTGCATCCAATTCTCTCTGGATTGATTATAATTTTCCTTTCCAAAAGAAAGTTGGTTTGTAGGAAGTTCTGGAATATTAGGTAAAGGCTTCGCATGTTTACTTGGTTGACTGGGGTGTCAACAAAAGACAAATGTAAGATAACCAAGCCCATGTTGCTACTGGCTGCTTTCCTATCCTTTCTTCTGTAAAGCAATGAATATTGGAATGGTTAGAATTTGGAAGCAAATTATTGTACAAAATACAAGATGTGTTAAGCAAGACATTCAGGGATTCTTTTTCATGATAAGCCATCGACTTACAGACTGAGTTGTACCTGAACTGTGTATTGAGAAGTTCTTTTGTGCGTGTGTGTGTGTGCGTGCGTGCTTGCGTGTGCGCGCGCGCGATATTAATATAAATATGATGTTTGATATCATCTTTCCCTCTCTTACGTTACATAATGTTTCTAGGTCTTTGAAGACAACTTTGTACATGGAGATCTTCATCCAGGGAACATACTTGTGAGAGAGAAGGAAAGAAGTGACACAAAAGCGTGGATATTTGGTAACATTTTACCTTTTTCCACAAAATTAACATTGCCAGTTAGTATTGTTATACTTGACTGTGGAATCATTGCATCCTTAGATGACCGGGGAAAAGAATGTTTAAAAGACGTATTTACAGCTGTGATAAATGGTGATGTAAGTATTTATTAATTGTGTGTGAAATTTATTATTATTATTATTGCTGCTGCCCTCTCGTGATACTCACCTTGTCGTGGTGAGGGGGCTTAAACTTGTTGTTTAAGCTAACAAGTAACAAAGAGGTACCCACATAAGCTGCATTACCACCAACGCAGTCCCACTCACTTTCTCTCCTATATCGAATTATGCACACTTCATCCTCCTATTATTTATTCGCTCGTTTTCATACTCTCTCTTGCTATCATAATATTAATACTCGATCACAACGTGATAACACGCTAGAAATTCCACTTCACACATCATCTCTGTATTCCTCATATTTCATTGTTGCTACCTCTCGTCACTGGAACTCTCTGCCGCCTGAAGTCAAGGGCTGCCGAACATTGAAATCTTTCAAATCCAAGTTAGAAAATTATCTTATGAGTTGCCAAACTAACTTACTATTATGACAAGTATTGTATTGCATGTTTCCACGTATTCACATTTTTTTAATGTTCTAGTGATATTTAACTTATTTTATATTTTTGTTTTCATATTTTCCGATACTGGTATATCTATAATGTGATAAGTTGAGCTATATATAATCATAATTTTCCTTACTGTGTGTACTTAAAAATATTGTATTCATTGTATGCTTTGTACTGGACTATTTTATTACTACTATTATTATTATTATTATTATTATTATTAGTATTATTATTATTATTATTATTATTATTATTACTTTTCTTATTTTTGGAGATTTATCCTTCAAAGGGGTGGAAAAATTCAAATATCTTGGAGCAACAGTAACAAATATAAATGACACGGGAGGAAATTAAACGCAGAATAAATATGGGAAATGCGTGTTATTATTCGGTTGAGAAGCTTTTATCATCTAGTCTGCTGTCAAAAATCTGAAAGTTAGAATTTATAAAACAGTTATATTACCGGTTGTTCTGTATGGTTGTGAAACTTGGACTCTCACTCTGAGAGAGGAACATAGGTTAAGGGTGTTTGAGAATAAGGTTCTTAGGAAAATATTTGGGGCTAAGAGGGATGAAGTTACAGGGAATGGAGAAAGTTACACAACGCAGAACTGCACGCATTGTATACTTCACCTGACATAATTAGGAACATTAAATCCAGATGTTTGCGATGGGCAGGGCATGTAGCACATATGGGCAAATCCAGAGATGCATATAGAGTGTTAGTTGGGAGACTGGAGGGAAAAAGACCTTTAGGGAGGCCGAGACGTAGATGGGAGGATAATATTAAAATGGATTTGAGGGAGGTAGGATATGATGGTAGAGACTGGATTAATCTTGCACAGGATAGGGACCAATGGCGGGCTTATGTGAGGGCGGCAATGAACCTTCGGGTTCCTTAAAAGCCATTTGTAAGTAAGTAAGTAACTATTCTTATTTTTATTATTATTATCATCATCATCATCATCATCATCATCAATAATTGTTTTATTTTTTTATACATTGTACGTCTCATTTATTTTGACCTCCTGTTCACATTTTATTATGCTTTTTTCTTTCTTTCTGTATGTTATATATTATGTCTGATTTCTACTTACTTTTGTTTACATTTTATTATTATTATCATCTTACTCAGGTTTGTGTGTAAAATTGTAGTGTACTTTGTAAATTTGTAGTGTTTTTGTAACGTTTTTACTCCTGGTTGAGGTCCACACCTGTGGACTAACGGTCAGCGCGTCTGACTGCGAAACCAGGTGGCCCGGTTCGAATCCCGGTCGGGGCAAGTTACCTGGTTGAGGTTTTTCCGGGTTTTCCTCAACCCAATACGAGCAAATGCTGGGTAACTTTCGGTGCTGGACCCCGGACTCATTTCACCAGCATTATCACCTTCATATCATTCAGACGCTAAATAACCTAGATGTTGATACAGCGTCGTAAAATAACCCAATAAAAAAAAAACTCCTGGTTGAGTGTTAGAGAAGGCTATATGGCCTTAACTCTGCCAGGTTAAATAAATCATTATTATTATTGTTATTATTATTATTATTATTATTATTATTATTATTATTATATTTTTCACTGTTTATATTCATAGAGTCCCTCAGTGTAAAATTCTCCAGAGGTAAAATAGTCCCTCAATCGGATCTCCGGGTAGGGACTGTACTGAGAGATGCCAAGAATCGTACTGAAGTACTTATTTGGATTATTGCTGCTGCTGTTGTTAAAGAAATAAGTATTTCTGTTTAATAATTCAAGTCAGGATGTGAACATACATTAAGACATATCTTTATAATGTGGCTTAATGTGCAAGAAAAACTGTCGCCTAAATCATGGTTTAGATTTGTGTTCCTGTTTCAGGTTATTTGATTTTTCTGTCTTGTAAGTGACCTTCTTCTACTACGTCTTCATGTTTCTATTATAATATTCTGAATGAGTTGCCATTTTTATCTACGTAGTTGGAAGATGTGCTTGCAACATGCATTCTTGGAGTCAGTTACAATGTTCAGTTTGTTACAGTATGACCTGCTACTTCTCTTAGTACCCATAACTGCGACCTGTAAAGTAAGAATGGGATTATGCGAATCTGGCTTTCAGGTAGTAGCTCCTGTAAAGCAGGTTTGAATAATTTCAAGGAAAAATTGTTCTGGGTCTGGTTATCGATCCCGGGATCCTTCGCTTAGTGCATGAATGCTCTATCAACTGAGCTATTCCTGACCGTCACAATGGGATTGCCATACAGAACATTTTAATTGTTTCAGGTGTCACCCTTCTCATTAAAAGTCCATTTATATTTTTTGATACCGGAACCCACACTTTCTGAAGTCGAAATTGCGATAGAAAATCTGAAAAAGTACAAGTCTCCAGGTATTGATCAAATTCCAGCAGAATTAATACAAGAGGGTGGAAGGTCATTATCTAGCGAAATTTATAAACTTGTACTTGCAATTTGGGAAAAGGAAATTGTACCAGAACAATGGAAGGAGTCCATAATCGTACCTATTTTTAAGAAGGGGGACAAGACTAACTGTAGTAACTTTCGAGGAATATCACTTTTGTTGACGTCGTACAAAATTTTGTCGAATATCCTTTTGAGAAGATTAACTCCATATGTAGATTAAATTATTGGGGATCATCAGTGTGGTTTTAGGCGTAATAGATCGACTATTGATCACATTTTTTGTATTCGACAGATATTGCAGAAAAAATGGGAGTATAAGGATACAGTACATCAGTTATTCATAGATTTCAAAAAGGCGTATGACTCAGTTAAGAGAGAAGTTTTATATAATATTCTTATTGAATTTGGTATTCCCAAGAAACTAGTTCGATTAATTAAAATGTGTCTTAGTGAAACTTACAGCAGAGTCTGTATAGGCCAGTTTCTATCTGATGCTTTTCCAATTCACTGCGGGCTAAAGCAGGGAGATGCACTATCACCTTTACTTTTTAACTTTGCTCTAGAATATGCCATTAGGAAAGTTCAGGATAACAGGCAGGGTTTGGAATTGAACGGGTTACATCAGCTTCTTGTCTATGCAGATGACGTGAATATGTTAGGAGAAAATCCACAAATGATTAGGGGAAACGCGGAAATTCTAGTCGATGCAAGTAAAGCGATTGGGTTGGAAGTAAATCCCGAAAAGACTAAGTATATGATTATGTCTCGTGACCAGAATATAGTACGAAATAGAACTATAAAAATTGGAGATTTATCCTTCGAAGAGGTGGAAAAATTCAAATATCTTGGAGCAACAGTAACAAACATAAATGACACTCGGGAGGAAATTAAACGGAGAATAAATATGGGAAATGCCTGTTATTATTCAGTTGAGAAGCTTTTGTCACCTAGTCTTCTGTCAAAAAATCTGAAAGTTAGAATTTATAAAACAGTTATATTACCGGTTGTTCTTTATGGTTGTGAAACTTGGACTCTCACTTTGAGAGAGGAACAGAGATTAATGGTGTTTGAGAATAAGGTTCTTAGGAAAATATTTGGGGCTAAGAGGGATGAAGTTACAGGAGAACGGAGAAAGTTACACAACACAGAGCTGCACGCATTGTATACTTCACCTGACATAATTAGGACCATAAAATCCAGACTTTGAGATGGGCAGGACATGTAGCACGTATGGGCGAATCCAGAAATGCATATAGAGTGTTAGTTGGGAGGCCGGAGGGCAAAAGACCTTTGGGGAGGCCGAGACGTAGATGGGAAGATAATATTAAAATGGATTTGAGGAAGGTAGGATATGATGGTAGAGACTGGATTAATCTTGCTCAGGATAGGGACCAATGGCGGGCTTATGTGAGGGCGGCAATGAACCTCCGGTTTCCTTAAAAGCCAGTAAGTAAGTTATATTTTTTGTTTTGATATTAGTTGTGATAGGATAATGTCTTTCAGATATTTCAAGTTATACTTCTTCACATTATGAAATATTCAGAGATTTGCTTCTGTTTCAGAAAATTAAACTTGATCGTCTCTAAAAAAGTCTATGTTCGTTACTGTTTGTGGTGCATTTTGGGTATTTGTACTAGCCACTGACTTTCTTTCCACCTTTGCTCGTAATTAATTGAAAGACTGGGCTCCAACCAAAAACAAAGGCAGTTGTTGTCTTCAGTTGCTTAGGCTGGTCAACCACAAATTAAGGCAATAGTGTACTCCATTTTGAATCTTGCGTACACCACTTTTAACACTTGAATATAATTAATTGATGAACTAGTGGACTTACTCGTGTTAAATATGAAATATCTGAAATATGAAATATCTTTGCTGACTGACAACTCACTGGGTCAAGTACCTGGAAATACATGGACTCGCATTCTGTTAAAGTGCCACTTTGGAACGAGGGACTCGACATAACTGGACCACATCATTGGCTCAGCACATCAGGAGGGATCTTGGAAGCATCTATCTCAAGCCAGAAAAGATTACAAAAGTTTTTGGGACTATGCAGTTGATTCTGATCATTATTCTCTTACTTTGTCAAGACAGTATCTCTTACAGATCTCTTCATACAAACTGGAAATGGAGTTGGATACTGACAACAAAGAATGCTTTTGCAAAAGTGAAGGAAGCATTCCAGACTTCACTTGAACAGGACTCCAGACAATCTCTTTGTCTTGCAGATAGATGCAGAAGTGATGATGGGGATGTGCTATCCAAGAGCTGATTCACCAATGGAATGAGTCAGCAGTTTTGGATGGACATCATCACTGCAGCTCCGAAAGGAATTTCGTGAATGCTTAAGAGCTGGAGAATTAAATTTTCTGGAAGAGAGGACACTACCCGGAGGAAGGAATGGGAACTATTCGTACTGCACAACAAAATCCCCATATGTTATGTTGCAATCATGAAGACTCCAATGCCAGATATTCTGGACAGGCAGAGACCTTTCCAGTGCCATTGGGTAAGCATGAAGAATGTCAATGATTGTATAAAATGCTGCCTAATCTGCACATACATGAAACCAACACATTTCGAAAACACTCTTAGCCTTCTGCATTTTCTTCATTTCCGAGAACTGCTGTGATCCTTTACTCTCAGCCTGCAGACAAGGAGAGGGACATATTTCTGCTAGTAGTAACCGACATGCTTCCTGGTGGATTGAAGCTTATTGTTTCATCTTATTTGTTGCTTAGTATAACGAACATAGGAAATTCTTTCTACATTGTGGATATCTGGAATCCATACTAACAGACAGTGAAATGCCATAAATGGTAGCTTGCCTGCAAACATTTAAAAGTAGAACATCTCACCACTGCCAGCCAACATCCGTGGGTCAATCCAATAGAGAGGCAAAATCAAGAAATTAAGAAAGATCTCCATATTATGTTTATTCCGTAATTCCCTTCTCTTCCACAATTAAGGTACGGTCACACGTTGCTACTTTTGCAGCGATGCAGTACAAAAAACTGCGCAACTCTTGTACTGCGACGTGTGAACAACGGTACAACCCGAAAAGTAGCGGCTGCCGAACCTGCTGCCCGCTACTTTTTCATGCTGCGCGCAGCTTAGAAGTAGCGACGTGTGAACAGGGTTCTCAGGGTTGCAGTCGCAGCATTTTTGATATCGGTTTTGTTGAAACTTTTGCTGCGGTTGCGACCAGTGTTGCCACCCAAATGTTTGGATGTATTTTAATGTCAGATGTGATGAAAATAAATTATTTGTAACAGTTATTAAATGCACAACACAGTCTGAGCATATTTGCTGACAATATAATTCACTTTTTTAATTTTCTGTAGCGTAGTTTCAAACAGGAGGGTTGCCAACATTGATTACGTGAATATGCTGTTGGTTATCATTTAAGTATATAGGCGTTTTTAAAAGCTTTATAGTAAAAATAATGCCAATTTCTGAATACTAGTTAGGACAGAAAAGCAAATAATAGATAAGTAAGCTTTCGCATGAGTTTCTTAATAATGCGAACATAACCACAAAATGTATATTGAGAAGTCAACACAGAGATGGAAACCTGCAGCATGACTGCGGCTGCAAAAGTAGCGCCTTGTGTGTGAACAGACTCGCAACCTCCAGTTGCAACTTTTGCAGCACTCGGGTTGCGCAGCACGAAAAGTAGCGTGCAGCACGCTACTTTTGGCTTACGTGTGAACACGACACGCAACTTTTGCAGCTGCAGTACAAAAGTTGCGCTGCAAAAGTAGCGACGTGTGACCGTGCCTTTACAAATCTCCTCTCAGTTTTTCTCTTGAATTCTTCTTTTCAGCATTTCAATTTTCACTTTCCCTAGGTGTCGGTGGTAAATTGGTAGTGGATCTAAGTACTGTAATTGAATAAATATGCTAACAGAAATTTTGTCCTCACCAAGCTCTGGCTGCCTTGACTATACTTCATATTCCCTCTTCTGATCTTCATTCTTATGGGAAGCAGTGGCATATTCATAACATATTAAAAGGACATCAGTTTTTTTAATTATTGGTTCGTTACTTTCAAGCTAATTGCTTGTGCATCTTTAAATATGTACAGACTTAGAAAAATGTTTTATCACACAGATACTTTATAAGTCCCAGAAAGGAGACAGTGCACATAATCATACAACGAAACAAAACTAATTTTATTACCTCAACCAGTGTTTCTCTTGTGAACCAGGTCGCTCATCCTCTGATCATGTGCAATGCTTCTTTTCTGGGACTTATAAAGTACGAGGCGCATCCAGAAACTAAGTTTCCCGATTTTTTCCCCTTGTAAGTAAACGTAATTAGCCATGTCAATTGCGCATGCGTAACAGATCTATGACATATCATATGCCAGCTGGACAGGTCCCGCCTGGTGCCAGTAGCGTGGCAGCAGTGGTCCGAAATGGAAGCTCTTATTCCTTCTCCCGCCGCCTGCGAGGTTTGGTCAGTGATAAAGTTCTTTAATGCACAAAGCATTGCGCCAATTGAAATTCATCGGCAGCTCTGTCAGGTCTATGGGCCGAACATCATGAGTAAGCAGATGGTGCGTCGCTGCTGTAGGCAGTTTTCCGAAGGTCGTCAAAGTGTCCATGATGAAGAGTGCAGTGGGCGACCGTCCCTCATCAATGATGATCGTGTTGAGCTGGTGCGGCAGTGCATCATGGAGAACCATCGCTTCACGATTACGGAGCTGAGCAGCCATTTTCCGCAGTTATCGCGATCCTTGTTGCATGAGATTGTCACTAAGCACCTGCCGTTCAAAAAGTGTGTGCCAGGTGGGTGCCGAAATACCTGACACCTGAACACAAAATGCAACATTTAGGAGCAGCACTGACATTTCTGCAACGGTATCACGATGACGGCGACGAGTTCCTCGACAGGATCGTCACGGGCGATGAGACTTGGATTTCGCACTTCACCCGGAAGCCAAGCAGCAGTCAATGCATTGGCGGCATAGTGGATCTCCGGTCAGGACGAAATTCAAACAGACGCTATCGGTACGGAAAGTGATGTGCACGGTGTTCTGGGACAGGAAGGGCATTCTGCTCATTGACTTCCTTCCAAGAGGTGAAACAGTGAACGCTGACCGTTACTGTGAAACACTGCGAAAATTGCGACGTGCCGTCAAAACAAGAGGCGTGGAATGCTTGCTGCAGTGTTGTGCTCCTCCATGACAATGCTCATCCACATACGGCTCGGAGTACAACAGCTGTTTTGACGGAATTTGGCTGGGAGTTGTTTGATCATCCACCCTACAGTCCTGATCTTGTCCCAGCGATTTTCACGTTTTTTGCACCTCAAGAAATTCCTGTCCTCCAGTGAGCATTTTGGCAATGACGAAGAGCCGAAGACGTCTGTCACACGCTGGTTCCATTCACAGGCAGCAGAGTTCTACGATAGAGGGATACAAAAGTTGATCCCACGATACGACAAGTGTCTCAATTCTGATGGTGGCTATGTTGAAAAATAGCTGAAACATTGCTGTACCTTTTTGCCAATAAATGTTTTCCTGAAAGTGTGTTCTTTTTTTTTTTTTTTAAATAGGGAAACTTATTTTCTGGATGCGCCTTGTATCTATACAACAAAACTTTTTTCTGAGACTGTATGTTAATAGTATGAATGACAGTGGACATTTCTATTTGATAATCCATGTAGTAAATGTAGATTACTGTGCTAAATATGAATTTAATATGAAATACCAATTTTTTATTCTAGGGGGAGAAAGTTGGAGAATTGTTTCTACATCACTCCAATCATCAATGTGCAGATCCAAAACGTTTCAAACACAGAATGAGTGAAATTGTGAGCTCTGCACTAGCTAAGGGTGTTAGATTGGATCAGGTATGCTACTTATGTGTTTTGTTCATTATTTCGGTATTGATTTCTTGCACACTTAATATTTAATTTTCAACGAAGTTATGTTGTTGTTTTCTAATGCCAGGTGTTTGACAATAAAGTCATTTGACCTCTTGCACTCCAATATTTTTCAAAGATATTATCATGACCAGCCAATGAAGCACAGATTTTGAGGTGTTCCGAATCCATTTCTTGGCTTGAGTTGCACAATGGGCAGTTAGGGAACTGATATATTCCAATTCTATGTAGGTGTTTGGCCAAACAATCATCGCCTGTTGCCAATCTAAATGCAGCTACAGACGATTTTCGTGGTAAATCGGAAATTAACTGTGGATTTAGATGCAGAGAGTTTCATTTTTTCCCTTGAGATTGTGTTATCAAATTTTGTTTGTTGAAGTCTAAGTATGTAGATTTAATAAATCTTTTCACAGAGTAATACGTAGATTTAGTAACAGGTCTGTAAGTAGCAGTGCTGCCTTTCTTTGCTAAAGCATCCGCATTCTCGTTTCCCAGGATTCCACAATGGGATGGTATCTATTGGAATACAATTCTTTTATTGAGTGATATTAATTGAGAGAGCATTTTAGTTATTTCTGCTGTTTGAGATGAAAGTGTGTGTTTAGAGACTATTGATAGAATAGCTGCTTTGGAGTCTGACAATATAACTGCATTCCTAAATTTATTGATGTGGCATAGAAGATTCCTGAGACTTTCACTTATTGCAACGATTTCACCATCAAAACTTGTTGTTCCATATCCAAGAGATCTATAAAGTGAGAAGAGACAGCACGTAACACCTGCACCAGCACCTTGTTCTCTGGGGATCAAGGATCCGTCGGTGTATAAATGAAGCCAGTTTTGTGGAGGGTACCTAATATTAATTGTCTCTAAAGACAATTGTTTCAGTATTTCAGTGTTTACTTCTGATTTCAGTATTTCTTCTGTTAAATTTAGATTATATTCTATATTTAATAGAGTTAAAGGGTTTGGTTTAATTTGTAAGTTTTCTTTTAAATTCGGGATATTGATTTTCTGTTTTAATTCTTGAACAACGGATATGAAACTTTTTGAGTTTTCAATCTACAGAGAGGACTGTATGAATGCCAATTGTTTCCTGGTAATCTGATAAGTTTTTCATATTGAATCAGTGCTTTTTCTTCTATTGTTATTTTGATGCTGTTAATATTAGTGAGGAATCTCATAGAATCTATTGAAGTTGTTTTGATTCCACCAGTAATGAGTCTGAGAGCTTGGTTTTGAACATATTCTATGTCGTTTATGAAAGGTGAAGTAATTAAAATTTCTCCGCAGTATGTCAGCACTGGCTGTATAAACATTTTGTATGTAGTGGTCAAAGTATTCCTAGAGCATCCCCATTTCTTTCCTGCTAGTCTTTTTAGAAGGGAGAATCTTTTACGAGCTTTTTCAGAAATGTATTTCAAATGGTTGCTCCATGTTAAGTTACTATCGAAAATAACTCCAAGATATTTGGATTCATAAGTCCAAAATCAAGAAGTCATACCATCATTCACGATGGGGACATAAACATAACCGCAAACATACTTGGTAACCATGGAAACATAACAACGATGCCATTTCCTCATATTCTGTCATATACTTCAGCGCTCCACGATTGTGTTCTGTTTGCAAATCACGTAAGCATAAGCATGAAAGTTTGGAGTTTGCAAACTTTCATGTTAACGTCTTACGGTAATGTCAATGCTTATGTGAATCATTGTGAATGATCCCATTTGGTAGCCTGGGCGCAAACTTCTGTGCTTATGTTACGATTATGTTTAATTTTCATTGCGAATGTACGACTTACATGGAACTGATGATTGTTACTCGGTAATCGCTAATTGTAGGTACGTACCACCAGTGGATCCACCTGGACTCGAAGGCGACTGCAAGTACACCAACAACAAATACAAGGAAACCGTCCTACCATGGAAAGTAAACAAAACAACAGACACAATGTCTCATTGCCTCCTCGCCTACTGTGATGCTGGACTGTTTCGAATGGGTCCAACCATTCATTGCACTCTTCGTACACAGTCATTCATAATTTTTGTTGTTATTTACGTTGGTGTAAGAACAATTGCAAAGTGCGTCATACAAAAGTTGTTTATCAATTTCATGTTGTAATATGCCGATAAGCTGTTAATATTTGACTGTAATTGTTTATTTATTGTGCCACCTTTGCTTATCTTAAAAGTTAATAATTCACATTAACGTTTTCGATACATTTGTATCATCTTCAGATGTAGAGTATTAAATGAACATTTATGTTGAAAACCTTGCCTTATGATATGGAACTTTTTGTGATGGTTTTCGGATCATGTTAGTGTGAATTGCTCTAACTTAACATAGGTTGGTCTATGATACACTTGTTATATTAAGTTGAGATCACTTGCAGTGCATGTAGCACAATTAAAAGATTTAAAATTATTTAAAAGTTATATAAAACTATAAATGTGATCAGAAAAATGTGAAACATTATAAAAACACTTTTAAAAACACTGTAAACACTTGTTAGCCAGTTTTTGACTTCGTTAGATGGGACTGCTTCAGTTGTTCTTGATATTTAACAACGATCTAAAACACAGTATCAATTTTATCACTAACATGTCTATATTATTAAATGTATATTGTTAAAGCATTTCATTAGGTGTGGTCGATAAATGTGAAAATCGTAGATATATGCTACTGGTACAAGATGGGTGTTGTCGAGTCCATGAGTTTAATACAGCCTTGCATGCATAAATGTTAATAAATTGAATTGGAATTTAGCTAGTGTTTTAATTTTGGTTGAAACTGCTTGGGGTAATAACTATTGCGAAGAAGAATGACGATTTGACGTGTGTTGAACTGCTCCTACTTGATGCCTGGCTGATACTAAACTGGTGGGCTCGCTCACAATATTTTAGGTTACGTCATCTAGTACCGGAAGTGGAGGGGGAATTGGTGGGACCTGTGTATCTGTAAATCTTTTAATTGTGCTACATGCACTGCAAGTGATCTCAACGTAATATAACAAGTGTATCATAGACCAACCTATGTTAAGTTAGAGCAATTCACACTAACATAATCCGAAAACCATCACAAAAATTTCCATACCATAAGGCAAGGTTTTCAACATAAATGTTCATTTAATACTCTACATCTGAAGATGATACAAATGTATCGAAAACGTTAATGTGAATTATTAACTTTTAAGATAAGCAAAGGTGGCACAATAAATAAACAATTACAGTCAAAAGTTGTTTAGTTTTTTTATGAGGAATGAGAAAACAACATAAAAATTTAGGTTCCTATTAAAAAAATTGAAATGACCCTAAAATAACCATCACAACGTCCTCCAAATAAAACACGACAAATGGCATTTACTTTCCCCATAATATCAAGCAACTTTTATTCAAGACATTTATTTCTACAACGCTTAGTTTTGGAGATATTGTACAGTATCAACTTAAATGGTCCACCCTGTATATGGTAATTGCCTCATTAAATTTTAGTAATGAAGGAAATTTGAACTATGTTTATTTGTCTCTTTCCACACATTGGGATTTTTAAAAACTTGTCTGTACAATTGCTGATGTTACCTAGAACTATGACAAACTTTTAATTTTCAGAAATAATGTACAAATCAATTTCAAGAAAAAGCAACATTCATATTGTCATGGCAATCAGCTTTGCGTCAACAATATTCTTGGCAGAAAAACACAAATGTTTTCGCAGCCATTTTATTAATGGAACTTTCAGTGCACATTCATTTGTACAAATCAATTTCAAGAAAAAGCAACATTCATATTGTCATGGCAATCAGCTTTGCGTCAACAATATTCTTGGCAGAAAAACACAAATGTTTTCGCAGCCATTTTATTAATGGAACTTTCAGTGCACATTCATTTGTACAAATCAATTTCAAGAAAAAGCAACATTCATATTGTCATGGCAATGAGCTTTGTGTCAACAATATTCTTGGCAGAAAAACACAAATGTTTTCGCAGCCATTTTATTAATGGAACTTTCAGTGCACATTCATTTGTACCTTCATGCCACCCAATTTCTTCTACATGTTGAGTGTCGCACTAAATAAATTAACCAGTATATTTTCAAATGCAACTTGTTAAATTTATAAGAAATATTCGTATCACCACGACAATTGATCAAATTTTTATTTTAAGACAAATTATTGAGAAAACATATGAACAAAATATTGAAACCCATCACTTGTTTGTTGATTTTTCAACGGCATATGACAGTATCAATAGAGCCGAGCTCTGTAATGCGATGGTAGAGCTGAACATTCCGAAGAAGCTGGTGAGACTAGTTAAAGCATGTATGGACAGTCAGTGTCAAATAAAGATCCAATCTGAACTATCAGATTTATTTCAAACAACTAAGGGTCTAAGACAGGGCGACTCACTAGCTTGTCTTTTATTTAATATTGCCCTTGAAAAAGTGATAAGGGATGCAGATATACAAACTAGAAGTACAATACTCTACAAATCATCTCAAATACTGGTCTATGCTGATGATATAGATATCATTGGTCGATCTGAGGAGAATGTTAAGAGAACATTTACTGCTTTAGAAACAGCAGCCCAAAAAATGGGGCTGAAAATTAACGAACAGAAGACCAAGTACATGATTGTTGGATGCAAAAAACAAAAAAAAGAGACGTGATAACAACAACCAATCTAAAAATTAATCAATATAAATTTCAGAGGGTCTCTAGTTTTGTATATCTGGGCTCACTAATCAATGACACCAATGAAATTAGCGAAGAAATTGATAGAAGAATTCAAAGTGCTAATAAAGCATATTTTGGATTATTGAGGCACTTTAAGTCAAGACTCCTTACAAGGAAAACAAAATGCAATATTTATAATGTTCTGGTAAAACCTGTATTAACATATGGCAGTGAAACGTGGACCCTTTCAAAGACTAATATGTCAAGATTGAGATCCTTTGAAACTAAAATTTTAAGGAAGATACAGTAGCGTGCAAATTAATCCGAACACGACATATTTTTACATTTTCTGTCATTGTTGGCCTCACAGTTGCTCATATCACTTTAATTGACATCTGTAGTACGTGTAATTCCATTGTTGAAGGTCTGTCGTTATTATTTTTCTTATAATATGTGACATTTTGCCTGTCATTTTGTACTTATAAGCATTTCAGTTGTGTTGAAGACTTAATACTGCAATCCTGTGTACATTCTGTCGTCTTCACAAATGGATACAACTCCACGAAAACGGTCTAAAATTATAACATTAGCAGAGCATTCTTCTATGACACAGAGGCAAATTGCTGCAGAATCTCACATCGGTTTGGCTACTGTTAATTCGATCATAAAACGATACAGGGAGACTGGATCCATCACACCCCAGAAAAAGGAAACTGTGGCCAGAATAGGAAGACTTCACCTGCAGATGAACTTTTAATTGTCAGGAAAAGTAAATTAAATCCTACACTAACTGCTGTCGACTTAACCCGCGAGTTAATGGCTACCACTGGGGCGAATATTCACGTCACAACAGTGCGGCGAAGGCTTTTGGAAGCTGGACGAAGGGCTCGTAAGCCTATTAAGAAGCAACTGCTAACCCCTGTTATGTGCAAAAACGCTTAATGTGGGCAAAATTACATCAACACTGGACAGTGAATGACTGGAAGAATGTACTTTTTCCGATGAGTCTCATTTCGAGGTCCACGGCCACCGTGTTTCTTACGTACAGAAAGGCTCCGAAAAAGTAACAGCAGCTCATCTCAAACAAGCACCCAAATACCCCCTAAAGTAATGTTTTGGGGTTGTTTTACACATGAAGGGCCTGGAGCATTAATACCTATCATGGGAATTATGAATTCTGACAAATATATTCATTTATTGGAAACCAGAATCGTACCCCAGCTGCAAAAATCATTTCCGGATGGCAGAGATGTGTTCCAACAAGACCTGGCACCATGCCATACGTCTCGAAAAACTACAGAATTCTTCAACAAGAAGAATATTCAGGTACTCCCCTGGCCAGGCAACTCACCCGACATCAACCCCATTGAGAACTTGTGGTCAATTTGCAAAAGAAGAATGCAAAAAATGGATTGTTCTACAAAGGAGAAGATGATTTCTGCCCTCATTGGTGTATGGTTTCGCGATGAAGAAATAAATATTTGTGGGAAATTAGTGGAATCCATGCCAAATCGTCTCAGAGCTGTTATTAGGAACAAGGAGGCCACATAGATTTCTGAGGTATGTCTTAGATCCTTTTTTATCCTGTTTGAGTGTTTTTGTATAAGTAATTACGTTGTTCGGATTAATTTGCACGCCACTGTATATGGCCCAATATGTGATAATGGAGAATGGTGAATAAGATACAACTTTGAACTTTACCAACTATATAAGTCCCCTGATGTGGTTACAGTTATTAAAATATCAAGATTAAGATGGGCAGGACATGTGCAAAGGATGGCAGATCATGAGATGCCCAAGAAAGTTATGGGGAATAAATTTGAAGGAAAAAGGAGTGTAGGACGACCAAGACTGCGATGGATGGATGGAGTGTTGAAGGATTTAAAGAAAGTGGGAATTAAAGGAGGATGGTGGTTGGTTGCCAGGGACAGAGATGCATGGAAGAGAGTTCAAAGGGAGGCCGAGGCTCAAATTGGGCTGTAGCGCAGGTGGTGATGATGATTCGTATCACCAAGTGATAATTCTCTCACTTTGCACTATAAACTGATACATTATATTTCATTATTTAACATTTTAAATCTGAATGTCATAGCCGCTAGTTGTCTTAATATGGGAATTCACTGATTTCGAAGTGGCATCCTTTGTATTTGTTGGTTAGATCCATTCATATAAAATTTGTAGAATTCTCGGTGAACTAAATTGCATAACAAATTTGTACAGTATAACTTGGTTATAACGACATCCAAGGGACCTTAAAAATTATGTTGTTATAAACGAGTGTCGTAGTAACCGAGATTCATATTATCAGTCTAGTGAGGTGAAAAATGGAAAAATAACAAACTTAATTACACTTATTTTAGATTTATGTATTGACTTTTAAGCCTACAATGAACATAATAAAATACATGAACAGTTTGTTCAGTACTCACCAAACTATTTTACTTAGAAGTGAAATAATCAGTCATTTTACTCTGTTGTCTTCTACTTGCCCAATACACACTTTCTAGGGCTAAATTAATTTCTATGTTCATAATTTCAGTTGCAATTTCACTACTCCCTTCCCTAGCTTCATAGAACATGTTCATAATTCTAATGACTTCTAAAGCGTCACTCACTTCTTTTATAGTAGGGAGCAAAGATATTGGCGGGTCGTACTTAGCACAGTTTTGCACGTACCACCCCCTCTCTTCTGACCTGTCCATTGGGATGACTGACTGGCAGTGTGTCGATGCGTTCGGGTGTAGTTGCTTGCAAGCCAATCGTTGGGTATTGAGAGAGCAGTCATCGTAGCTGTTGTCTGTTCACTGTGCACATATTCAAATAGTAATTTTCAATACTAACAGTGGAATTGCTTCTGTGCCTAGTTGAGCGACATGTCTGGAAAGGGAGCGGATACACAGAGCCAAGCGAAAGGAATTATTTATAGTGTTTACGAATACTTAAAAAAAACTTTAATTAATACAACAAATTAAAATTTTCGTAATATGATTGAAATTCTGGTTATTAAGAGAATGAGGAAAACAGGAATTAGGTCACTATAAGTTTAAGTGAAATATTTTAAGATCTGATAGTATATTGGCAATATACTCATTGCAGTGAAGTAAATCGTTAAAAACCATTGTGTTATTATTATTATTAAATTTCCACTTATGGATTTCATTTAATATAGTATTACTAGCCATTGTTAAGTCAATTATATTATATAAAATAAAACCTGGGTACCGACACAATACTATTTACAAATTATTTACATCGTCAACACCAGTGATTTTACTCACGGGACTGGCTTCATCTTTTCTTGCTACCCTTGTCTTGTTCAAAAGGTCTCTGGTCACTGCTGTCAGTTGGTCACCTGCTGTGATTCTTCCTGCCGGAAGGTCCCTGTTGACTTTCTTTGTCGCAATCCCAGGACCGCTGCCATCATTTTTGGCCTCATTTCTGAACAGCTGGAGCCATTCATCACGACTTCTACTCTTTGTGAAGCGGATGACAATAGGACGCGTCTTCCCTGGCCTGGATGGTATGCGATGTGCTATGCTTACATCATGTTGCACCAATTCACTACTGCCTATGACTTCCGATATTTGGTTGACTTCATAAGTTGATTGTTCATCGATCTCCGGAACTCCAAGTAGCATTATATTGTCTCTGCGTGTGTACTGCTGCAGATCACTCACTTCCTGTTTGAGATGGTCATTTTCTTGCACTAGCCTCTTCATCTCCTCCTGCGTGGAGTAGAGTTCATGTCTTGTGTGCGCCAATTCCTCTCTAAGACTGTCGAACTTGGAAGATATGAATTCAACTGATTTTCTTAGTTACCTCAAAATACGAATGCTATTCGATATCAGTATAGTAGTTATAAAATCATGTCGCATATTGTATACCAGTAGTTTGTATTATAACAAATGAAGTGTTCACATGTGCTGTTGTTTAATGAAATAATTATAATGCCGCGCACAGAAATTACACTAAATACTGACACACAGCCAGTGTTTATATATACAATAAACACTATTTCAATGTTACAGACTTTAGGTTACGTAGCGAGGAGTGAAAGATATTTCGGAAGCGACCCTTTGAAGAACGTTTACAGCTAAAGTAGGGGTGGAACGTGGGTTGGGTTAGTATGAAGGGGTATAACTCCATCCGCCAATATTCCTGCTCCCTACTATAGTGGCCATACTGCGTTAAAATGCATGCACTTAGTGAAAACTTCTTTTCGAAACTGATCTAATATCGCATGAATTCGGGCAGGTTACAATGGGGTGGGGAATCTGCCTGCATTCGAGAGGTCTATGACAGAAGGAGACTGTAAAGAATTTGTCAGGATCAGATTTCAACAAAATATTTCTTAAGATACTTTATTTCTTAGAAAATCTTATTCCAAACTGAGGTTGAAAATGATGTTATATGCGAGGTAGATGCATATGCGTTTGTCATATTAAGCGAGGTAGGAAAGCATATGTCTTATGGGGAATTGTTGGGACCACAGAATATTTGACGTTATAGGCGAGGTGTCGCACAAATTGAGGTTCTTATAACCAAGTTCTACTGTATTTAGTAAAATTTCTTTAGCTCATTTCTTTTCATTTTACAATCTTGCTCACTGTTTTCTGTTCAATTTCACAATGCCTGCTATTTCGTTAATGGACCCTTTCCCCAATTTTTTCTAATTATATAGGCATAACATTCAACACTACATTTTAGACTCTTTGGATAAAACAATTATAATTTCTTTCTCACTGGGTTTTTCTGGTGTACTAGATCTATTAATCCTGATTTCATATTTATCTACAATTTATTCATTTCCATTTGCATTCACCCAATGTATTTAATGATCACATCGTCAGTCTATAAGCATGAACTGGCAACACGTGGACTTGACGAATTGCTGTCATGTTTTGAACTGACCTCTGATTGGCAGGCACAAATTCGTCATTGGCTATATATCAGTACTTTGTAGTGTCAAAGAAATCCCGTATTTAAAGGTATGAGTACATTGAAATCGTGGCTAAACTTGCATATTTTTAAAGTGTCGTATTCTAGAATGTATAATTCGTTTTCTCCATCTTACGATGTTTGGTGACGTATTGAGCCATGCCTACTACCACGGCCGTTTACCTAGTACGTCACTTCATCTGTCAGAGCGTTCTCAGACGTCACAGAATAGATAGCGCTATCAATTCCTTCATTTGTTCTTTGCAAATAATCCTATTGGCCGGGTCATTACGTCTCACGAGGATAGAGGGGGAGAGAGTTTACCTGTTTTAACGGAGATACACGCGTCACTTGGGTTCGGCACGCGGCAGATACACTTAACAAGATTTAGGCTCTCGTATGCGGGAGATATTCGCAAAAAATTGGCTCAGATTCAAGCTCTCATACGCGACAGAAACATTTAGTAAGACTTAGCATTTTGGTACGCGGCAGATATAGACAATGTGACTCGGGCTTTGTACGTGCTGGAGATAGATCAGTGGAGTAGTTAAATTGCGTCTTGTGTGTTTGGGATTTTAGTGGATCGTAGTTTGAAATATCGCTTGCTAGTGATACGTCTTGGGGGCAAGTTTTAGTATTTGCATCGAGTAACATGTTTGTGAGATATATGTGTTTGAGGTAAATTGTATTGGGAATTATGTAAGGAGATATGGTTTGAAATGTGAGTTCATGTTCTGAGACGGTTAGAGTGATAAGGCAGCGATTACGGTCTCACATATGGTTTAGTGTTTTCCCTGCTCCATTTTGATTGTTGCTTTCCTTCGCCACTATTTTCTTATGTGCGTCAGTTTAGTTGCTATTTAAATGATCCTTGAAATTGGAATTATCGTCCGTTACTTATTACATGCATCTGTCTCCATCCCTCTCTCTCTCCGTTGAGTATTCATTTGGTAAAGTGCAGAGATTTGTGTTAGTGCAATTTGCACAGTTTATGTGAGCAATATGTGCAATGGGTAATGTATAGTGATCTGTCATGTAATGCCTTATGCTGGGTAGAGTTTGTCTCTTATTGAGTGTACATGTATTTTTAGTTTGGTTAGTCAGACTGAGTGGTATCTATGGTCGAATGGATCATGTATTAAGTTAATGTGCTGGCTGGGTGTTGTGTTAGATTCATACTCAGATAGTTAATACATATATATACATATATATATATATATATATATATATATATATTTAAAGAGTGGTTCATGAACATATGGTTAATAAGTTAGTCACTGATGGTCGAGAGACGGCCATATTAGATGGTTTAATCACTTATAAATGTGTTGGCCTCAGCCTTGTGATACTTACATGATTTATATATCCTGGGGATATCATTTCAGATTAGTTTGTCCTATTTTCACTCACCCACTTCATATTTACTGTTATTTCATTTTTCATTTATGTACATTGTTATTTATTATTGTTAATTATATTTGTTTTACAAATTCACACTATTCATTTCTAAAAGTCTTCCACTGCGCACACCCAATCCTTTCAATGTGCCGTCCACCTGGCGAAAGCAGCCAATATAAGAAAGATAAAGAGGAGGAGTGAATGATCGTACCACCGCCCTCACAGTATACACGTCCGTTGATGTGACATATTAATGAATTTAAATACTATTATAGTCACAATCATGCCATGGTATGAAAGAAAAATTTCGCAACCTCGAGCGGGAATCGAACCTGCAACTTCCTGTTCTCTGGTCAGGCGCTCTACCACTGAGCTATCGAGTTCGTCTCACGCCAAAGGCTCGGAATTATCCTTTCATACTGGCGACTCTGTTATAGAGTACTGTCCATAGCGTCTGATCTAGTCAGCACTGCTTATGGGTTGAAAGAAACTTTACAAATGTAATCTCCAGCTTACGATGTTTGGTGACGTAGACACGTCCATTGATGTGACATATTAATGAATTTAAATACTATTATAGTCACAATCCAAGCCTTTGGCGTGAGACGAACTCGATAGCTCAGTGGTAGAGCGCCTGACCGGAGAACAGGAAGTCGCAGCTTCGATTCCCGCTCGAGGTTGCGAAATTTTTCTTTCATACCATGGCATGATTGTGACTATAATAGTATTTAAATTCATCGTTTTTCTGTTGAGTTATGCACTATTGCATGTATATGCAAATTTGGTAACATTTTTCTTGTACAGTTTTCATATTTTAATACTTTTTTTTTTTCAGATTGGGGTATCTTCCCTTATGACAACTTTATTTACTGCAATGATTGATCATAAAGTTAAATTGGATGGAAGCTTCTCGTCTATTGTGTTGGCCATTATGGTGGTCGAAGGATTGGGAAAGTCATTGGACCCAACTGTGGATATACTTGAGAAGGCTAGACCATTTTTGCTTACAGCTTTGTAGTAAACATTTATAGTAGACACTAGCTTTATACATATATAAATGTGTATCTTGTCTAGAATACATACAACTTAAGAATTTATTTGTTGATAATTTATTTTTTGTAGATGTTGAAATAATTAAAGATGAAATTATTTATAACTTATTCTGGAATTTTCAGAACTATTTGCAATATTTTCCTTGTAAGGATACACGTGAAATTTCCATATCTTCTGTAAAGCAGTAAGAATATTGTAGGTTTACAATAAGATTTAGTCATTTTTCAGTTTGCAGTTCTCCACTAAAATATCAACAGAAGACAGTAGAAACTCAGTAAACGCTGTCCGATATAATGCAGATTCGAATACAGTAAAACCCCGTTAAGACGCTGTTCAAGGGACCGGTTGTAAACCGCGTATTAGGCAGGTGTAGTAATTTTTACTTATATACAGTATCTATTAGCATTTTTCTTTATTGAAATACATGATTCATGAAAGGTAATAGTATTACTCCATTATGTAATTACTGTAATGTACGTCAAAGACATTTACAATATGTACTGTACTTAATTCTTTCGAAAAAAAGTCATTTATAGTTGTTTGCCGTGTGCGTGTTCTCCAAGTCCTCATGTTTACCACACTTCAGTTTCTGCGATTACATCCCCCAATATTGCAGCTGTAGTGATTGAGTCGCGATTTTTATTATCTTTCTTAATATCGATGATGGGATTCCTAATGAATCAGAGAGTTGTTTCTGAGTAAGAGTACTGTTCTCATCGTACTTTCGTAAGATTTCCAATTTTTCCGACACAGAAAGCGCTTTTCGTTTAACACTCATTGTAATGACATTCACAGACACTTCAATACACTAAAGGACAGCAAACTGCCAGCAAAAATTTCCAGAATTTTATTACAACCGAGTGAGGAATGCTGATTGAGAGAGAGGGTTAGCAAGAGGGTGAGGTATTGTAACTGTACGAGTATGTAGGCTTTAACCACGCAGGTAAGGAGTCGAATAAGAAAGTGTAACAAGAGGGTGGGGTATAGGCACCGTGCATGGGTCTCAAAATCGTACTGGTGGCGCTGCGCAGTGTCTCAATTCCTAATTAACTACAGGCTCGCAGTCATTCACTAGTCATGTGTGATATAGAAATTACATGCGGCTTTCTGCCGATAAAAGTAGTAATATTAGTAAGAATGGGTTCATTGATTCATAGTGTTCTGCCCAAGGGCAGGTCTTTCACTGCAAACCCAGCAATCTCCAGTCTTTAATTATTTTATAGACTCGGTGGAAAGTTCAGTACTGCTAGAGGAGTTTAAAAATGTAACTACAAAGTTCCTGAAACATCAGTGAAGTTGTTTGGCATTTAAATCAGATTTCAGACCATTAAATAAGGGTGAACAGTCATATTACGAAAATATTGATATACTTATATTTGATGTCATGACGTGCGTAATATTTGTGTGTATATCTCTATAAATTACGTATTTTAATGTGATTTAATTCTAAAAGTAGTCTTAATTACACTTCCTGAATAATGGACGACTGCAAATTCTCTAAAACACAACACATGATGAACAATATCATCAACATACTACCTCTGATTGAGGTTCTGGCTGATATGTACATCTGTTATCAGGCTGTACATCTCACTTGACGATATATGTCAGAGGAAGAACAATATTGTTTGTATGCATATGAAGTCTGACTAGTGTAATTTGTGGCTAGTCGGCGATATATACAATGGAAGGGAAAAGGAACTGGCCACTCTACCCCATGATATTCTGGCCTAGTTGCCTCATAAGTGGTGCCTTGTTGGTATCACTTATGAGGTTCAGACTTCTCTTTGGACAGTTGAATAAACAACAAGATCAATATGCGGAAGCAGTTCAATTGATGGGTTGTGTAAAATGTCATACTGTATATTTTAATTCGCTGAATGCACCTTTCAACATGAATTCGAACACTGGCAATGCTGTAAGTAGCTTAGACTTCTTCAGCTGTTAATTTATTATACCATCTTGCAGATACGGTGGAGTAACAACAATGATCCCTTTATCGGAGAGGTTTGTTATTATTCCGGAAAACCTGATTTCATTACCACCTTCTAATAAAGTCAAATAATCCGCAATCAGTTGTTATGAATGTGTCACTCGATCTGCCTCGGTAGCATTTAGATTTGAAGGCCACCATCTGATCCACATTGGGTGGCTGTTCAACTTCTGAACAATTAATTGTCACTCTACATTTTTCAATATTGCAGGCATTGTTTCCTGAATACTTTCTCTGCTAGGCCAAAACCCAAAATTACAGTAACCATTGTGGATGTCAACAACATTAAAGTGTCGGTAAAAATACATCAGAATTATAATGGTACGATTAACTCCGAACATCACCCTCATAGCAGAATACGAATCCAGTTTTCATTTTAATTGGAAAATTTGAGTAGACGATTTTCTTCGCTCATCTTACTCTTGGACAGAATTTTTCGAAAGCTTTCGATGTGAAATTCACTAATAAAAATGGCAAAAATAATATGTATGGTCTACATCTTGGGGCGTTTCGACTATCTATGGTAGCTATTTTTGGGTTAAATGATAGAATTGGAAATATATCTTATTATGATTCTACGGGTATGATTGTGTTTCAATTGGCAGCAATTTTAAAAATATATTTGAAACCACAAATGTCACTCCCATTAAGACTGGTAGTTCTGTCTCATATTTTATTGTAGAATAATTTCGGAAACCTTGAATTTCATTAAACATATCATCTGTTCCTGAACGCTTGTCATTACATTTCTTATGTGATTTCAGTTCGGCATGTAATGGAATAGACACTTGAGTAGACAATTCACACAATTCAATTGTGAAAGAAAAACAAAATCACTATGAATGGCTTCATTTACTTCTGCCTGTATGGCTACTTCATTTTTCGAAATAACACTTGTTGAGCATTCGCCTTCCATGAAACTTAAATTTTCATCTTTTCTTCTTCTTTATGCGTCTCTTTCGTACCTTTCTGGAGCTAGTTGAGATGAGGCAGTCTTTTTCTTGTAATCTTTTATAAAAAACACTGGGAACGGCATGCTAGTTTTGGGGGTGTTCTGATCTCGTTCCCAATAAAATGAATTCCGCAAATTCTTGCTGCGGGTGTTGGTTTCAAGGTGAACCATCATCACTTGAAATCAAGAATTAAATATCGATATGAATACATTTAAAAATAAGTATATTATTATTTATTGTTGCTAATATTATACGTAATATATATGTAAAGAACTCAGTAATTACGTACTTTTTGAAATTTAAATGATAAATTCCTGTCGTTAACTTAATGGTCATTTATAAACATAATACTATATACATTCTATTTTATATGTCAGGCCTAGTATGTAATAATACTATGATTACAAGCAGTGTAACCTTATTTACTTTCGTCTGCGTACTGCTTGGATCCACAATTAGTGTCGTTGTGCTTCAGTTTTCTGTTTTGGGAATGAATAAAAACAATATCGGTTGGTGTGTTCCTATAAGCATTACTACACTCAAGAACACAGCAATTTGCATTACCTTTCCGCTTTTTAGGATCATCCATATTTCTAATAATTTAACCTGAGATGTTAAGTATATTCATACGCTTCAAGCACAACCCTATCACTGCTGTCCCGCAGTTAGTAACAACAGTCGCCACCAGAGGGGCTTGCACGGTGCCTGTACTGAGGTATGAAGTGTGAAGGTTTAAATGTGCAGATAAAGGGTCGAATACCAATACTTTTCAGGTTAATGGCACCAGTGAGTTCAGTGAGCAAGATGTTTCATTGCTGTTACAGTACATTGCTGAAAATTACATCGAAAATATTCCACAAAAACAGCGTATTATGCGGGACTTGAGCGCAACAAACAGGGTATTTTATAAAAGCGTTATATATGAAATGTGCAGGGACCGGACAAAAAAAGCGTATTACACAGGATAGCGTAATAAGTGGGCGCGTCTTATCAAGGTTTTACTGTATAATGCAGTGGAAAGCATGTCCCCCAGAGAAGACGTAATTATCGCTGAAATTTTTAGTTGTAGAGAGTGAGTGAATTAGACAGCATAGAGTGACACTGCATTAAAATTATTTGTCACTGTCCATATCTCGAGTTGAGAGGGACTCCTGTACCCTTTTCAGTCTCAGATTACTGTTTTCATTCTGAATAATTTTGTAAATTGCCTACATGGAATTCAAAATGGTTTAAAACTAGTGAACTGTACAATAGAGAGTTGATTCTGCAACAGCTTATTTTGGCTATTTTCTTAGAAACTCTCTTGACATACCTATCATTCTATTTTTAGGCTCGCATCTAATCACTTGCAAACAGCTGAAGGCAACAGCCCTCACCTCTTGTCCATACATGTATAATATTAATCATACAGAATTTTTGCGTTATATTGAATCTTGCATTCATTGCACATGTGATGTTTCAGAAAGGAAAAGTGTATTTTGGGAATGATAACAGAAAATAATTGATAGTGTGAAGAATGGAGAGCAAAGGCAAGTATATCACGTGAGTGTGGCATCTCAGAAGGAACAATTAGAGGGTGGATGATGGAAGAACACAGACTTAGAAGTTTTGTCACTCTACAGGTCATCTTTCGATATATCACGGTTTAGCTAAAACTTGGGTCTGAAATATGTCCTCCGACAACCAATTTATATCAGGCTTCTACTTCTACAATGAGGTTGAAACTCTTGCACACGTCCTGGGATCCTGTCCGCACGGCGAAGGTCTGCGAAACGCTAGACACCACCAAATACGATCAATTATAGCCACTGCCCTTAAAGATGCCGATTACAACACCTTTGAAGAAGTACATTGTCTCTCCGTCACTGGCAGTACACGGCGCATAGATATAATAGCTTTCAAGGAATCTACAAGATCTGGATTCATAATTGATCCCACTGTGCGTTTCGAAACGAATGAGGAACAGCCAGCAGAAGTGTATAAGGAAAAAAGAATATCTACAATCCTACCATTCCATATTACCTCCAAAAGTACCAGCTAGAAGAGCTTGAAGTAATCGGACTTCTGGTTGGAGCAAGAGGTACCGCTACTCTCTTCAAGAAAGATGTGTTTAAGAGGCTTGGAATACCTACATCTATTATTCTGTTTGTAACTTTAGCTGCATTGAAAGGATCAATTGCTCTCCTGAAGCATCTCCTATATTCGAAATGAAACCAAGTTCATTAGCATTCTTTACTTTTTTTGTAACATTTGCTTCTCTAAAACTAGGTATATTTCCACCAATCACAAAATGTATTTGCAGCTATGTAGGCCTATTTGTAGGAGTTTCATTGTCAAAACAAAATTAATGGTTCACTGAACTTGTAAACATTTATATGGTTAAGTACTCTTTGTCCCTTGTGGCAGCTCATAAATAGTGAGAAGATTTCTAAATTTCTGAAAAATTTAAATGTTAGATATAACTCCGTTTGAAATTTCAGCTTAGAGCTGTGGCCATGAATGGCAAGTACTGTTGTGTGTGAGGAAATGCTATGTGATAACACTGACATCGCCTAAATTTAGTTCCACATTTGGAGGCTGGATGTTGTCTTAACCATTCACAATTGATGATTATCATCTGGTCTAAGGGAAGTATCATCAACATTGACTTGTAGCCAGTGATTTTGACATAAATGAAATTGTTATAATGAAAGGTTTGATGAGAGTTACTAGTCGGTAAGTTATCACAGTGACATATCACACTACCAGCGGGGGCAAGACCGACATTTCTGTTTCGGTTTTCAGGTGATTGCACAGTATAGTCTCTTCTGAATATGAGTAAGCACTACACATCAGATTTATATGCAAATGCATATTCTGTTTTCTTCTACTGTTAATTCAAAAGAAAGTTCAGAGTACATTAAGTACACCTTTTTCTGTACAAGTTTTATGATTCATGTAAATGCACATTTACGGTACTGTTGTATATTTTATGATTTTAGCATGCTTTGTACATACAGTAATCATAATTTAATATTTACGATATTGTTGCATATTTTATGGTTTGGCATGCTTTGTGCATATACTTACTTACTGGCTTTTAAGGAACCCGGAGGTTCATTGCTGCCCTCACATAAGCCCGCCATTGGTCCCTATCCTGAGCAAGATTAATCCATTCTCTGTCATCATATCCCACCTCCCTCAAATCCATTTTAATATTATCTTCCCATCTATGTCTCGGCCTCCCTAAAGGTCTTTTTCCCTCCGGCCTCCCAACTAACATTCTGTATGCATTTCTGGATTCGCCCATACGTGCTACATGCCCTCCCCATATCAAACGTCTGGATTTAATGTTCCTAATTATGTCAGGTGAAGAATACAATGCGTGCAGTTCTGTGTTGTGTAACTTTCTCCATTCTCCTGTAACTTCATCCCTCTTAGCCCCAAATATTTTCCTAAGCACCTTATTCTCAAACACCCTTAACCTCTGTTCCTCTCTCAAAGTGAGAGTCACAACCATAAAGAACAACTGGTAATATAACTGATTTGTAAATTCTAACTTTCAGATTTTTTGACAGCAGACTGGATGATAAAAACTTCTCAACCGAATAATAACTGGCATTTCCCATATTTATTCTGTGTTTAATTTCCTCCCGAGTATCATTTATATTTGTTACTGTTGCTCCAAGATATTTGAACTTCTCCACCTCTTCAAAAGATAAATTTCCAATTTTTATATTTCCATTTCGTACAATATTCTCGTCACGAGACATAATCATATACTTTGTCTTTTCGGGATTTACTTCCAAACCTATCTTTTTACTTGCTTCCAGTAAAATTCCCGTGTTTTCCCTAATCGTTTGTGGATTTTCTCCTAACATATTCACGTCATCTGCATAGACAAGCAGCTGATGTAACCATTCAATTCCAAACCCTCTCTGTTATCCTGAACTTTCCTAATGGCTTTGTGCATACAGTAATCATAACTTAATATTTACGGTATTGTTGCATATTTTATGATTTTGGTATGCATCATGCATATACGAAAATATTTAAAGCGTAATGTTATTATTCTTTACAATTTCTTGACATAGTTTTGCAGTTCTCCTTCTTAGCGAGGTAATCCCAAATGTGAGCTTCCTCTTCTGAGAATGTGATGTTCGGATGTTTCCGAGGAATCACAATCGTGGTTTGCTGCTTTGTGCTATTTCTATACATTTATACAATACATTGTATTTGTCAGTGCCTAGTTTTTCTGCAAAAAAATTACAGTGAGTCCCATGTGCGTGTAGTTTAAGGACGAACAATTTGAGTTGCTTGTTACTGTTTTCACTTTCTTTCATTGTACGAAGTATAAAGAGAAAGGATTGCCATTCTGCAAGAAAGTCTGTTTCGAATTTTTACGAAAAAAACACGTTTTCAGCATTCCTGGTACCAAAGAATGATTTGGTACATGGTGCGTGCGTGCGCGTGCTAAACTATTGAACAGATTTTGTTCATAGATAGGATCTATAAGTGTGAGAATAATGTAAATGAAATATGAAGAAGAGGTGTAGATTGGACTTTCTCGAGTGCTGTAATGAATAAGGAATTCACAACGTTTCGAAGGTGGCTCTATCTTCATATGAAAGTGGGGAAGGAGCTGGAAAGGGTAATCTACTCGCTAGGGTGGTTGGAAACCTTTGTTCTGCTTGACTGAGCAGTCAAGGAGAATAACAACACCAACGAGTAGGTTGCTATTCTCAAACCTTTCTCCTCCCTCTTTTCATCTGAAGACGAAATTTAAATAACCTTTAAAACGTTGTGAATTTCTTATTCATTACAGCACTAGAAAAAGTGTAATCTGTACTTCTTCTTGACACTGAACCATTGCTTTCTCCCTCGTTTAGATCTACATGAAAAATAATATTTTTTAGCAAAAAGTGAATGTATCTTTATTTAAGATCAACAGCAAACAATGGCGATTTAGTCTTCTTCTTTAATTATTTTATATTATATAAAATAAACTGACAAGAAAAATGGTATAGTTTATATTGAGTGAAAAATATTGAAAGACCTAGAACTACATTTTTAATCCGACCAGCCTCATGGTCTAGTGGTCAGAGCTTCTGGCTATAGTTCATGAGGTCCCGGGTTCGATTCCGGTTAGAGCACAGGAATTTTTCCTTAAAGGGGATTATTCCTGTGTTCGTCCATGGTCTGGAATTTAGGTTAAGTTTAGATTTAAGACCTCTCCTGGCACCACATTATCATAATCTTCCTATCACATCATCGGGGTAATGTAACTCCGCCTTCCAGGCGCCCCAACCTCAGAAGTGGGTTACAATTAAGCCATGGCCAGGAGAGAAGACCAGAAATGTCGAAAAGACAACCTGGTGGCATTGGATAAAAAAAAATATTGAGTGAAAAATTGTTTCCTAAATTAAATTATCATATATAGAATTATTTCTGCTTTTTGTTCTGGAATAGAACTATATAGGTGGGGAAGGGTTTCTCTTTTTTAAAGAAGTAGTAGTCACTATAATCCCATTGCTCTAATTTCCTGCAGCCAATCGCGTTGCAGGTCGGCTACATTTAAACTTGTGCGTCTTGTGATTCGCTGATGAAGACGTTATTCATTTCTTAAGGCTCGATAAATACTTAATATAATCGCCCGCCATTTTGGCTCTTTCATTGGCGTTCGCAGAAAGCACACGAAACGTTATTTGCCGCTCAATTATTTGCTGAATTACAGTGCGTTTGATTTATTATCATAGGAGCTACAACATGATAATGTTTAACGGTGTTGCAAATAGATTCCTCGTATGGTAGCTCGGCAACGAAAGAACAAAAATGGCCAACGATACTACCTACCTAGACTTTATAGAGCCTTCACTTCCTAAGACATAAGCATAGAGGAGGAGTCACGCCGGGAATAACAGCGTCGCAACTATAGCTAGTAAACCTCACTTCTAATACATGGGTGAATTTTCACAAGAGCAATTAGTTTTATGATTTTCAAGTTTCATTGACAGTAATGCTGATCATTTTAAAAAGAAGAAATCTCATATTAAACAATATTATGGTTACAATACTCAAATAACTGTTTTATGTCAATCTGTACAAAATTAATTACATTTGTGTATGTTATACAATTTATAAATAAGTGATATGTCTTACTTCTTGGTTTTGTGTGCAATGAGGAAATGGAAATTTACTGCATCTTCTTATTTGAGTATATAGTAAATGATTTCATTTTTGTATGTCTTAAATAATAATTTTAAAAAATTAACTGTAAACTACAACTCCATTGGAAACATGATCCAAGAACGAAAATGTATGAGAAATATGTTACCTTCATGATGCCGGACTTTTTTTTTTGTAGCTAAATTCTATTTTTTTAATTGGTTATTTTAAGATGTTTTGTCAAGTGCTATGGTTATCTAGCATCTGACAAGGGAAGGGTTTCGGCTCGAACAGGAATTTCATATCCAAAATTTGTATACAGGCCCATCTTTACATCTCTGTAAAGCTCCCAAAAGCATTCGTTTGTGTAATGTGTGGTTTGTCTGTTACAGCACTGCACAAGTTGAGGGGTGGGGAGAGCACTGCACAAGTTAAGGGGATGGGAGACCTTACCCATAAGCCTATCCTAGCCTAGAAGCTAGTGTGAGTGGTAAAATGTCTAACGCCCATTTAAGAAATTTTTTTCTCCAACGTTCTGTCTGAAAATATTGCAGCTAATCAAAAATGTACACTGTTGTGTGAGTCATTGAATGCACACAAAGACACAACCTTAATAAATTAATCATTCCAAGGCTAGGACATGGAATGTATGATCTTTCCACCTAAAAAAAAGCTAAATATATCCATCCTCTGGATGTCTATTTCTTTAGACAATACAACATATATGCTCGGAGGATAACAGATTACATAAGGACTCTTGCTGAGAATCCAGAACTTAACTTGGGAAATCGAGTGTTTATAATGAAAATGCACTCTGTTGTTCATAACCAGTTGTCTGCTCCAGTATACCGCCCTATGCTTCGGTAGCCACCGGCGTGGCTCAGTCGGTTAAGGCACTTGCCTGCCGGTCTGAAGTTGCGTTCGGGTGCAGGTTTGATCCCCGCTTGGGCTGATTACCTGGTTGGGTTTTTTCCGAGGTTTTCCCCAACCGTAATGTGAATACAAGGTAATCTCTGGCGAATCCTCGGCCTCATCTCGCTATCACCAATCTCATCGACGCTAAATAACCTAGTAGTTGATACAGCGTCGTTAAATAACCAACTAAAAAAATATATATATATGCTTCGGTATTCCTGGCAGTCAGCCAGTTACGTGAATCCTGAACAAGTCTCGGACTTCAAAAATGTAATTCAGGTGGCATTTGATTTTTCAGCACTGGAGTGTGGTTCAGAAGATTGTTCAGGTGTTGCTTCTGCGTGTTGTGATTATTGCTCTGCTCCATGCTGTTTCATACATTTTATAGAGAACGTATTACTCTGTGAAGAGATTTATTAAATCTACATACTTAGACTTCAACAAACAAAATTTGATAACACAATCCCAAGGGAAAAAATGGAACTCTCTGCATCAAAATCCACAGTTAATTCCCGATTTACCACGAAAATCGTCTGTAGCTGCATTTAGATTGGCAACAGGTCATGATTGTTTGGCCAAACACCTGCATAGAATTGGAATGTATCAGTCCCCTAACTGCCCATTGTGCAACTCAAACCAAGAAATGGATTCGGAACACCTCAAAATCTGTGCTTCATTGGCTGGTCATGATAATATCTTTAAAAAATATTGGAGTGCAAGAGGTCAAATGACTTTATTGTCAAACGCCTGGCATTAGAAAACAACAACATTTTATAGAGAATCCTCATGTACATTTTTAAAGAAGTGTATTGACCAATACCAACCAAATAGAGAGTTACACAAATGAATGCTTTTAAGGTCTTCATCATCATTGTGAGGTACGCCCATGTACAAATTTTTAACCAAAAATTCCTGTTTGAGCCGAAACCCTTCCCTTGTGAGTGAGATGAAGGTGATAATGCTGGCAAAATGAGTCCACAGTTCAGCGTCGAAAGTTATCCAGCATTTGCCCTTAATGGGTTGAGGGAAACCTCACAAGGGATGTATCACACCCTGCATGCCGAAACTTGCCTCGAAACTTTGGTGACATAACCGACATGCTACGAGAAGGTCTCGTGAAAAATATTAGTTGCCTGTTTCCACTGCAAGGCCCCGAAATAAACCCCGGAATTTTGCATGTAAGTAATAGGGAAGTGGATACTAGTCGCTACTAGTTGGAATGGACAGCCCTTCCTGTGTGCAAGCCAGCGGAGCGGTGGGTGGCAATCAGCAGCGAACAGACGTACATGAGTCAAGGTCAGTAATACAAGCGGACGACTACAGGGTTATAGGTCTCGCAAGGACAGAATACCGACGGAAGGAATGCGAATCAAACAATGCGATAAGGAAGAGCGGGCGACAGGAAAGGTCACGAGATAACTTTAATAATATTCAATCGATACCAGTCACTTCTGTCTCTTGTTTATACTTCATTGAGAAGATGGACGCGAGAGAGTTTACTCTTTTCACACACGCTCTCCACTCCGCTCGCCAGTGAGGCAGGGATGTCCAGCTGCGCCGCATTATCGTCTGGCCACAGAAGGATTCCAGCTTCGATTTCGGGGCCTTGCAGTGGAAACAGGCAGCTAATGTTTTGCACGTGATCTTCTTGTAGCACATCGGTTATGTCACTAAAGTTTCGAGGTAAGTTTCGGCATGCAGGGTGTGATACTTCCCTTGTCAGAAAAAACCTCAACCAGCTAACTTGTCTCAAGCAGGATTTCAACCTAGGCCCACTTATTTATAGTCAGACGTGCTAACCATTACTCCACAGTGGTGGACCTAGAACCTATTCTAAAATCAGTGTCAAAAGAGTACCACAGAACCTTTCCATGTTTTATTTACTCTTTCATTACACTTCTTCCAATCTTCATACAATTCCAAGCACTCTAGCTTTACTCATGTAATCTGCCCGACCTACATAACAGCCAGTCATTTTTCTAGAACCAGTATATGCACCTCGCCCGTGAAGTACTCTCCAGTTGTCAATCAATAGGACCATACCAGGTTGTAGTTTAAACCACCACTCCCCTGCTGGGTCCTTCACTTTTGTAGCTAATAAGCAAATATCTTCATATAACTGAGGAATCTCTTCTGCTGGTACTGTTCTCAATGTTGCTCGGTCAAGAAGATTGAATCTACATATAATAAAAAGAAATTATTCATAATACTGTGTTAGCAAATAATAATAATAACAATTTATTGCTAGAACAAGGATACATACTTGTTTTCTTTTATATAAAAAATCACTCTAGCACCCCCAGAAAGAGTACATATTCGTGTTGTAAGTAATTTATTAATCAATAGAATAAAAAGAAAAATACAGATATTACAATGATTGAAACTTTATATTTCCTCCCTAAACAATAATTTTTAATTGATTTTTAAAAATCGAATGGAGGTAATACATTAACGGTCTTACTAATAAAAACTCTGTATACGACGTTTAACTGTCTTATACTTATACAATGAGTAGCTCGTTTATAAGTCGTGTGTAAATTCCTTACTAATAATCACTACATACGTCGCATATAACAGTACAATTGTTACACAGCTACGTCATAGTTTCGTCATTACTTCGTTACGAAAGATAATAGAATATCTGAGGTTCTCTATTGCATCTTTTAGAGTGCTCTAGTGTGGCGTGTTAAGTATCGATAGTACAACTGGCTCTAATCGATTACCATACTATATTTTGGTCAAAGAGTACAAGCTACAGTAATATTATTCTAATTATTCTGTGCTCTTTGGTTTGTTCCTCTTTGGTTACTAGGCAACCATCATCATAAAATGACAGTCGATACGAACAGCTGTTAGAGGGGCGGCCATTTTTTCTCTATATACAACGCTTAAACAAGGGGTTTCGTGTATACAACTACTGCAAAGCAATTCCCATTGTATAGTTAAAGGCTGTTTATACGTCCATCGCTTCTGCATGGTTTATTAGTAAAGTTTTCTGTCTCAACTCTGCATAAGTCTAGTATAAAAACTATACACTGTTTATTAGTAAGACTGTAAAAGTATAAGTAGAATGACCATTCTGTAATAAGTACAAGAAGTTTTTCCATAATGATTCTTTACTTCCTCATTTCCGATTTACTGCAGTCTGAAATGTTGCTATTATTAAGGCATTAGGTGGTTCATAGCAGCCCTGTAACGAGCATTGCGACACGAGGACCGAATATCGTTCTCTGTGCATCAGTCAAATGGGCAAGCTTTCTTTGCGCTTCCTCTAACTTTCTATTTATTATTGACATTGACTCAGCTTGTTTTGTGCAGTCTCTCATAATTTTCTTCGAAGTTATCTAGAAGAAAGATGTCCGTCTGTGGCTAGTTTATATTTTCAGAACGAATTGTCACTGTAACATTTCAATAACCATTGCAACTTTGTGGGAAGAATTAAAGATCATAATTGAAATTCTGCTGTACTATTACTACCTGTACTACCACCACCAACATGAATGTACCTACCTTATTTGTTCCATCTGTTTTGTAATAGGATGCAGTTTTAGTATAGTGTCTACATTGTAGTAATTTCTTCTGGGTTCCAAGTACTCAGCCTCAAGGGGTATTGTGCTTAGTCTGTGAAAACTTTGGGGATGAGTTCGCTTCAGATCATCTGCAGCCCGAAATCCATCCACTAACAAAGTTTCACCTCCATCTCCATCATGCTGAACGCAATGGAATACCTGAAGCCTACACAGCAAGTTTATTTAACAAAATAAATGATAACTTTTGAGCTAACCACAAGTGCAAATTTTCCATTAAAATTGTTTCGTATTACATAATACAAAGATGTGAATGTACTGACAGCAGTATTTTGCGTTTTGAATAATTTCCATACTAGGTATTTTATTATATTATTCAGCTGGACAATAAAAACAACATTTATTTGTTTTAAATATATTTTTATATTATGAAAAATTTCAAAAGTCAGTTCTTAAACTGCTATAAATATTATAATATTTGAGATAGGGAAAAAACAAAAACATCACAGTGTTGGACAAACAACAATGTGTACGAAACATTGGGAAGATGTCCGCCGTTCTCTTGTTCAACGTACAGGATTCTGTTTGTGACACAGTGCACAGCATTTTGCAGATAATGTCTTGGAGTTTTGGCAATTTCTTGCGAGATGGCATCTATCAGTTGCAGTAGGGTTGTTGGATGTGCCAGAAAAACTCGTTCTTTAAGATAACCCCAAAACCAAAAGTCCGCCTGATTGAAATCTGGAGATCGCGGAGACCACATTGTTGGAAAGTGCCTACTGATGACTCAATTAAGCGTGTTAACTCCACCATTAATTTTTAGTAGGTTATTTTACGACGCTTTATCAACATCTTAGGTTATTTATCATCTGAATGAGATGATGATAATGCCGGTGAAATGAATCCAGGGTCCAGCACCGAAAGTTACCCAGCATTTGCTCATATTAGGTTGAGGGAAAGCCCCGGAAAAAACCTCAACCAGGTAACTTGCCCCGACCGGGAATCGAACCCGGTCCACCTGGTTTCCTGACCAGACACGCTAACCGTTACTTCACAGGTGTGGACAATAATGGAATAAGACAGACTGTTGCAGTAAATGGGGAGCGCTACTACAGCATGTTACAGAACTTAGTCATCCCTAGACTGAGGAATCACGATATGGAAAACTTAATCTTCATGAAAGATGGCGCTCCACCTCACATCTCTATCCCTGCAAAACAGTTAATTACGCAGATGTTTGGCGATCGTGTCATCAGTAGGCACTTTCCAACAATATTGCCTCCGCGATCTCCAGATTTCAATCCGGCCGACTTTTGGTTGTGGGGTTACCTTAAGGAACGAGTTTTCCTGACACATCCAACAACCATACTGCAACTGAAAGATGCCATTTCGCAAGAAATTGCCAATATTCCAAGACATTATCTGCAAAATGCTGTGCATGGTGTCAGACAGAATCCTGTACGTTGAACAAGAGAATGGTGGACATCTTCCCAATGTTTTGTAAACTCCATTGGTTGCCCAACACTGTGATGTTTTTTGTTTTTGTTTTGTTCCCCCCCCCCCCCCATCTCAAATATTATTACATTTATAACGGTTTAATATTTGAACTGACTTTTGAAATACCCTATTCATATAAACGTGTTTAACTGCAAGATAGCACAAAGTTGTGTATATAGTTTTCTGGAGGTCCCACAATAACTGTTAACATCTTAATGCTAATGTTTTTGTATTTTGTTATAACTTATATGAAGCCATAATACCGGTATTAAAGTATGTGATTTTTCTCAATATATAATAAAATAAGTGCAGTATGTTAAAGAATTTGTGTTTTGAATCAAATCCTTATAATTATTCTACAAAAATTATTAAAAAATGCAATTATTTTAAAATAAATAAAATACATATTAATACCGAAAATTTCGTTTACTTTCTCCTTATACCAAGCATGAAAATAAAACACTTGATTTTAAATAATACTCCACTACCTTTTCCAATAAAATGAGCTCGAAAAACTTTAATCAACTATCTGAAATTATCCATTAACATGCGCTATTACCTTTCGTTTTGTGTGTAAAATATCTAGTAAACCAGATCAGAATTTCATTACATTTACAGTTAAATTTCTGTTGTGCATAACAATCCCTCATCAGTATAGGATTTTGATAAATATGCATCTTTTTAGTGGTAAGCCAGGAACATAGCTGCTTTTTTAGTATTTACAGGTCCTGTAACTAATTGAGTCTTTCAGGGTGTAACTTACAGTTGTATTTTGCATGTTTTATACTGTTTAAGAAGACTCTTTTTTTTAGCGATTTTCTCTTACGTCACATGTATGATTATAATGACTACTTAAACTAAATGCAAGAGATATTGTTTTTAGTATGTTCATTGATAATTTCATAGAGTAAAGAAATTACGGCATTTTTACTTCATTGTCGATATCTGTCTGGAGGTAGATTCACAGGAAATGTCTGTACTGTAAGAATGGAAAATGTGTTTATAAAAATTGATTGAACATAATATTTTAATTATGAAGTAATGATCATTGATTAATTTTAGAATATCTATATTTATGCAAATGAATTTCTTGAATAACTGACATTATTGTTGTAGAGAATTTGGGCCTAATGGAAGAACTTGCCTATAAAATTGCCCCATTATTCGTTAGTTACCCACAAGAAGTATAATATAATTAATATAACTTTTAGGTTAAGTTATGAATAATTTAAGTCATAAATGCATTTTTAATTTTTTGGCTGATTTTGAGATAATTAAAACCCAGTTCTATTAATGATTTATTATTGATTGTCTGTATTCGGCATTCTGAAATCTCAGTATTGTGAGTCCTGCAGTTATCTGTTTTTATTTGAAACCAAAGAACATGTAACAAATCACTTCCTGGATTATTTTTACTCTGTTAATTCATTTTTTACTCATTTGCCATATCTTTTCAATGCTACATTTATTTTAAACTAGCCGCTGCACCTGTTAGAAATAAATATAAAGTGATTACATAATTAAAATAGGACGTTTGATCCAGAGAACATTCGTGTTTGATAGAAGGATAAATCGTTTAATATGTTACTTAATTTAAATTGTATTTAAATAATTACAATGCGGTCATTTTGGTCCAGAAAGCACTCATTTGGTGCAATGACAATTCCTTTAACATGTTTCTTATTTGTTATTACATGCAACCATAGTTTAATGAAGATTGACATATCATTTAGTTTTAATGTGTATACTTTATATTACTTGCTATATGTTTCCATTGAATTATGGTAATAACTTAATTTTAACCCTTGTTTTCTACGTCTTCAGTAAATGGCGCTTGGCCCACTATGGTTCTGAACCCTTCAAATAACTTAAATAGTGATAAAGCATAAACAGTGATATGTAATTATATTTCTTTCATTCGAAAATGTCAGAATTCACGATCTCCTATGTACCATTGCCATGGAATGAATAAATGTGTTTTTTCTTCCTACTCAAAAATTTTATACATATTTTGCACATAAGAGTTACTGCAGGAACAGCAACGCTATAATCTGAGGCGGCGGTGAGAATACATTGTATTGTTATTTTAAAAGACTTGAATATCCTTAAATTTCACTCAGAAGTTACTGTAATAACATTATAGAATTATGTCCATCTAGAGAAACTACACACAAACACAGAAATATTCTCTGTAGGCTGCTGTCCAAGGCCCCTTATAGACGAAGTCATTTGTTTTTATTTCAATACAGCGCCTTAGAAGGCGTTGTTATTGTAATTCTAAAACTCATTTATCTAATTAAATATCAGTTCTATCAAAATTTTGTGTAGAATAAAACTTATCGGAAATCATTTTTAAAGAAACTTTTGTTATGTAACATTTTTCATGAAAATTAATAATAAGGGAGATATTTCGATTTATTTAATTCAGGCCCCCTTATAACCCCCGTTTTGAATAAAGTATTTTGAATGCCATATAGCCTAAAATCTAAGTTACAACGAACTTAATTTATATTCCAATTTTCATATAAATCGCTTCAGCCATTATCGCGTGAAAAGGTAACAAACATCCAGACAGACAGACATACAAACAAAAATTTCAAAAAAGCGATTTTCGATTTCAGGATGGTTAATTATAGATGTTAACACCAAATATTTTTGGAAAATCGAAAATTACCAGAAAAATTTTGGCTACAGATTTATTATTAGTATAGATAGGAAATTTCAGTTAGAGGATGCATAGTCCCGTCGCTCTAATTTCCGGCAGCCAATCGCGTTCCAGGTCGGCTACATTTAAACGTGTGCGTCTTGTGATTCGCTGATTCATTTCTTAAGGCTCGATAAATACTTAATATAATCGTCCGCCATTTTAGCTCTTTAGTTGGTGTTTGCAGAAAGCACACGAAGACGTTATTTGCCGCTCACTTATTTGCTGAATTACATTGCGTTTGATTTATTATCATAGGAGTTACGACATGATAATGTTTAACGGTGTTGCAAATAGATTCCTCGTATGGTAGCTCGGCAATGTAAGAACAAAAATGGCGAATGATACTACCTACCTAGACTTTATAGAGCCTTCACTTTCTAAGACGTAAGCAAAGAGGCGGAGTCACGCCGGAAATAATAGCATCGGGACTATAGTTGTCTCATTGTAATCATGTTCTGAAAATGCAAAAATTACGAAAACAGTAAACACAGAAAGCAGTGAAGCCTCCTCACCCAGCAGCCTCAGTGAAGTATGTATTGTCGTTGTGTGCTCCCAAAGCTTGTTGAGTGTAAGCTGTGTCGTAATGCTCCAGTTTGTTACTGAATTGCCACATGCCACCGAACAGAGTATGCTGGACATGTGAAATCTGTTGTACAACCTCTTCTGTAGCCTCCACTGTTGTAGGTACCTGTGTAAAATTAGTCACACTGTACTTCCAGATTGTGTACGTGTTTATTTTCATATGAGGAACGAAAGTGATACTTCATCTTTCACTAGCAAAATTAAGAAGAATTAATTGTATTCTCTAACTTGAGTAATTATTCATATTTTATGCTACGTTACACCGATCATTCATTCTCTAACTCAACATTTTTATTTAGGAGTCATCTGTATGTTAATAAAATATAGATGACACACACCTTCATCTATATTTTAATAAAATAATAGATAACACACACCTTCATCTCAAACAGCACAAATAAATAAAATGCTCTCTCAATTAATATCACTCAATAAAAGAATTGTATTCCAATGGATACCATCCCATTGTGGAATCCTGGGAAACGAGAATGCAGATGCTTTAGCAAAGAAGGGCAGCACTGCTACTTACAGACCTGTTACTAAGTCTACGTATTACTCTGTGAAAAGATTTATTAAATCTACATACTTAGACTTCAACAAACAAAATTTGATAACACAATCTCAAGGGAAAAAATGGAACTCTCTGCACCATAATCCACAGTTAATTCCCGATTTACCACGAAAATCGTCTGTAGCTGCATTTAGATTGGCAACAGGCCATGATTGTTTGGCCAAACACCTGCATAGAATTGGAATATATCAGTCCCCTAACTGCCCATTGTGCAACTCAAACCACCAAATGGATTCGGAACACCTCAAAATCTGTGCTTCAGTAGCTGGCCATGATAATATCTTTGTAAAATATTGGTGTGCAAGAGGTCAAATGACTTTATTGTCAAACACCTGGCATTAGAAAACAACAACATATTTTAATAAAATAATTAACTGTTATGCTAAATCATCTTGTATTAATATAATATAAATACTATCACTGTTTTAAAATGGATGTTACACTACATTCTGTTGTCTTCATATAAAGTTACGAGCTGAAGAGATGGCATGCAACATATGAGGAGCAGGCGGTGTTAATGTTATCTTATTTGTGAAGGACGTACAGGTTGCATTTTCACTCAGTAACCTGCTCTTAACATTCTACCAAACTACTTTACCCATTAGCCTCCCAAAGTCTGAGGTCACCTAGCAAATTCACGGACTATATGTAGATCAATGCTAAACAAGTAAAGGAGTTGTAAATAATCAGTCGAGACACAATATTGATAGTAGATTTGCTACTTGTAATCTGACTGACTTGGCTATTTTCATTCAATGTAAAAGTGATATAGCTAGAATGCTTCTGGATGTTGCTAAAGCCTGTCTGAAATGATTGGCTACCTCAGATACTCACGTTTATTACAATTCCAACACCAAACTCCACGAGAGATTTGACAACATCATAAACTCCTTTTTCTGTATTCATATAGTGATGCACATCTACTTTTGCAATGTTTCCTTCCACACAATGTCCATCCCATAGTTTTACATCACGAATCTGTGAATTCACAAACACTTCGTGACTGTTCCTCCATAGCCAGTCAAGCGAGTATGCAGATTCATGTCCATCAGGCCCTGAAACAACATTGTAGCTCAGCATAAGTCATTGAGTAGCATATAGTCAATTCAAAGAATATAGAAGTTCTTAAAAAGGAGTTTAAGAGATAAAAATTAGCTCTTTCAGTAGAGCAACAGACTGGAAGAATCTGGAATCCATCTCCAGTAGAGACTGGAGTTTAGTAAGTACCGAGTCTTTCCTGGAAATAAAAGATGGCCAGAATGTGGCACTTCCTTGTTTCTACATGCTTTTCAATGGCACATACAGATGACTTCACCTTTGAAGAATTGAGAACTTTGCTGTTTCAGTCTTTAAAATTATATTTTATTACCTTGTGAAGAAGTTGTATCTTAGGTTGCTTTCAGTTCATGCACACATTTTCAAAAGATACCAATTCGTCTTTTTATTTATTTACTAGCTGTACCCGTGCGCTCCGCTGCACTTGTTAGAAATAAATATAAAGTAATTACATAATTAAAATAGGACATCTGGTCCAGGGAACATTCGTGTTTGATAGAAGGATAAATCGTTTAATATGTTACTTAATTTAAATAATTAAAATGCGGTCATTTTGGTCCAGAGAACACTCAGAAGTTACTTAATAACATTATAGCATTATGTCCATCTAGAGAAACTACACTTTGCAATGGTGAAATAATAATTAATTATACAGATCGGTTTATTTAGCTTTCGATATTACTTCATACAAACACAGAAACATTCTCTGTAGGCTATGTTTCATAGCTTTCGATTGTTGTTGTCCAAGGCCCCTTATAGACGTAGTCATTTGTTTTCATTTCATTACACCGCCTTAGATGGCATTGTATTTTAATTTTAAAACTCATTTATCTCATTAAATATCAGTCCTATCAAAATTTTGCAAGGAATAAAACTTATCGGAAATCATTTTTAAAGAAACTTTTGTTACGTAACATATTTCACAAAAATTAATAATAAGCGAATTATTTCGATTTATTTAATTCAGGCCCCCTTATAACCTCCCTTTTAAATAAAGTATTTTGAATGTCATATAGCCTAAAATCTAAGTTACAACGAACTTAATGTATATTCCAATTTTCATATAAATCGGTTCAGCCATTATCGCGTGAAAAGGTAACAAACATCCAGACAGAGAGAGAGAGGCATACAAACAAAAATTTCGAAAAAGCGATTTTCGGTTTCAGTGTGGTTAATTATATATGTTAGGACCAATTATTTTTGGAAAATCGAAAATTACCAGAAAAATTTCGGCTACAGATTTATTATTAGTATAGATTTTTTATCATGAATAGTATTAACTCTATGAACATGCTTGCCATACTAAATTTCAAACTGTAGAACCAGAAAGAAACAATTCTTGTAGTTTGCAATCAGGGTACCAGTTTTCATCGAATTTGCAACAGGTGAAATCCATAGTTAAACCAGTGTTGACACCAAGGATTTATTAGCTTAAACGGAGCTAATCCAATTTCCCATTTGTACTTTGAGCTTCGCAATTGGAACAAACATTTTTATGGAAAATGTTACTGGAAAATTCAGAAAGAGGGTTATCACAAGAAGAAAATGTTATTTGTTGCATCTTACATTTCCAGCAATTTTTCTAAATCTCTCATCTGAGTATAATCAATCAATCTTCTTAATGTATCCAGCTGTTTGCTGACAACATAATAGTACATTATGCCTATAATGGTAGTAATTAAGACGCGAGTATTTTTATGAAACGAGCGCAAGCGAGTTTCATAATTTTCATACGAGCATCTTAATTACCATTATAGTCAAGTTTCATACGACTTTTTATGCTCGACCATATTTCTAACTTGAAATTATTCATAAGTATTCATGTTATTCTTATCTGACTGGGGAGCGGAAGTGACCTTGTGCAATATCTTGTAAATTGTGAGATGTGCGCAGACGTGAAAGTATTGATTTTTTCCGAGGAACAAATGTCATTGACCTTGATATAATCTAGAGAGTAAAATGAACATTAATCTTGATATAACCTTGAAATTGATTTAGAATTGAAAAACGAGATGACAAATTGAATTTATTTGAATATTATTTACAATTAACGCTAATTATTATAGTAACAGAACATAACCTTCTGTGACAGTATTGGATTTCCAGCCTCCGTGACGTTTCGCTAGTTATCTTTCGATTGCATATCCGAGAATAATCGATACTTGCGCTTTCATATTGCTACAATGGTGTCTTCTGATTGGTGGAAAACCTGAACTTTAATGAATAGGTGTACCTTAATGAGGTCCATTAAAGGGCTGCTACCAGGTGTATAATTACTACATTTCGGCATAGTCGAGCATAAAGTCCACTATAGACCACTGTAGTCTATTCAGTTGTTTTTCACGAGAAATGAGGGGTATTTTGGTTGGTGTTCATTATAGATGCCTGTTGCTAGTAGCCAGAGTTGGGGTGTAGTCAATATATACTGCAGGGCTGTGTCTTCTGCAACTGGTAAAAATATAGTGGGACTGCGTTGGTGTTAATGCAGCTTCTGTAGGTACCTCTTTGTCATCTGAGTATAACTAGTAAACAAATTTCTGAGCGTGTTAAGTTTGTGGCATTTCATACCTTTGACTTGAATATAGCAAGACAAAATGCATACCTTGATTTGATGACATTGAAAATACTGTTACACTCAGCAGAGAAGAGTCTATGGATTTTTATGACGAAATGATTAATTGAGGACCATTTTTGCAAAACTTGCTAACTAAAAAAAACTAAATTTTATAGGAGAGACAAAACACTATAGTAAGCAAGTTTTGCTGTATCTCTCACTTATAGCAGAAAGGAAGTTTTGAAAAAACGATCACACTTTGACACACTACAATGAAGAGAAATAACCCAATTTTACTAAGACGCTTTGAACATCATGTAGAGGCCTGCCTTATTATGATAACAAATCCATCAAAATCTCAATTTTGCAAATTTTGCAGTTAGCAAGTTTTGCAAAAACGGTCCTCAATTAGTGTATGTATCATGATAGTGTACCATTTTTTTCTTTCGTTGTTCTATATCCGTAATGGTTAGGATTATGTTAGTTTTGAAAATAAATATGTTTAAGTATCTCCAGGTCGTAATATTTTTATCTGCAGTAAGGCATGTAGTTGTGTAGATATTAATTTTCAGAGGGAACTGATTAAAGCATATTGCTCTGCTTGTGCAAGGTACAAAGTTATGTTAATTCTGCAGCAATTCAAGTAGATATTTTAAGCTGCACATTTTTCATCTGAAGAATTTTTTAATTTGAGTTATAATTATGTATTATATAAGTAACTGTTATTGTTATTATTACTATGGAGAAAGTTACACAACGCAGAACTGCACGCATTGTTTTCTTCACCTGACATAATTAGGAACATTAAATCCAGACGTTTGAGATGGGCAGGGCATGTAGCACGTATGGGCGAATCCAGAAATGCATATAGAGTGTTAGTTGAGAGATCGGAGGGAAAAAGACCTTTGGGGAGGCCGAGACGTAGATGGGAGGATAATATTAAAATGGATTTGAGGGAGGTGGATATGATGATAGTGACTGGATTAATCTTGCACAGTATAGGGACCGATGGCAGGCTTATATGAGGACGGCAATGAACCTCCGGGTTCCTTAAAAGCCATTTGTAAGTAAGTAAGAGTTATAATTATGTAAGTGGTAATTTTTGTGATATGAGCATTTTTGGAGACATATCGATCTTATAATTTCATTTATCACTTCGTCTTATATGAGAATGCAAATAAAAACGAAAATTATTGTTACAGTCTATTTTAATCGACTCTTTAATATAAATAATTCAAATCATCCGTCCTCAAGTGAGGTTGACCACTGGGATCCGGAATTAACAAACATAAAAGATAAAGGGAAATGAAACGAGCAAAATAATGATTCGATTTGTACATTAAAACAAAAATTTACGTGTTAACATATAGATGATAGTATAGAACTTGAAGAGAGGCCTTCAGAATTTCCATTACAATCTTCTGAACCTCATAAAAGGGAATTTGAAAGGATTTAAGAATATCACATGTAAATTTTGGTAAACAACCCCTCGCTCCAAATAGTAAGCCTGTAACATCCCAGTTGTAAAACGAAATGCCATATTTTTCACTGAGGTATGGAAGACAAGCTCGCTTGTCATCATTTATCTGCAGTGCTTGATTCGTGTCTCGTTCAAAGCAAATCGTAGGGTCTAAGACCATCGCTTTCTGGGTTCTTCTATTGATGGCAATTATATCGACTCTTCTATGAGAATCATCTTCAGAGACACAATGAATCTCCTCATGTACTTCCCATCCTCTGTTTCTTAGCAGGTTGGCAATTGCTGTATGGGCACGATGGTGTCTGTTGTTACGCAGTAGCTCTCCCTCCTTACAGAACCCCTTACACCTTATATCAAATAAAAACACCGTAATTTATACATAAAAATTATCGTTTGAATTGACTTGTAGATAAGGATATGAGAAAATCCATGAAATGGTTTTGGAGACAGAAGGCATGCTAAAAATGACTTATCTGATACCGAAAAGTGTATAATACGTAAAAATTTGAATCGATTTTTTGCAGCGTGACAAAATTATCTCTTTATTCAATGTTATGTCTTATTTAATTAACGACGCTCGCAACTGCAGAGGTTATATCAGCATCGCCAGATGTGCCGGAATTTTGTCCCGCAGGAGTTCTTTTACATGCCAGTAAATCTACTGACATGAGCCTGTCGCATTTAAGCACGCTTAAATGCCATCGACCTGGCCTGGGATCAAACCCGCAACCTTGGGCATAGAAGGCCAGCGCTATACCAACTCGTCAACCAGGTCGACATTATCTCTATATCCTTAGTATAAAGAGATAATTTAGATGAGACGCAATAGGCCTTATTCTCGTTCTGCAATAAAAGTTAGTTAATAAAGAATTATATTTTATAACTTTTCAAAGAACTGCAAAACCTGAAGGTGTATAATGTAGTGAGATTCAGAAAAAGTGTAACTGCAGTAGAACATTCTACCCAACATTAAAGTAAGTTATTAAGCTAATTGTGTTCTTAACTTACATAATGTAAGTAGTTCTTCTCCCTGTATAGAACTTCTTTTTGGTTGAATGTTCAGAGGTATGTCCAAAATATCAAGATTTCTCTGATGTGTGGTGTGATTGTAGCAGGTATTGCAGCTATAATATAAAGTTAAAATTACACAACTGTTAACTTTTTACATTATGTTTCATGTCAGTGTCGTGAAAATATTACACACCGAGCCAGAAAAACTTAACAGTCTAGAACAATATGCAATTTACAAACATACGTCCCAGTACATCCTGAACACTCAACTCAATTTCAAAACACACACCCTTTTCGACACAATCATGAACACACTTCAGCACAATAAATCGGAAGATAGTGCGTCCCCTTCATTAGGCTTTGGACAATGAAGAATGCCACTTCGAAACTAGTCAGTCAAGTAATTTCCAATGTTATCACTAGGGAGCGGATTTTTATGTACTAAAAAATTTAAATATATTTATTTTTTATGTGCTAAAAAGTACGAAAATATTTGCTAAAAATAAAAAAATATTTTGTTTTAAATATGACAAAAATACCTTACTTAGCTTGGAAAAAAAAAATGTTACTAGGTACTCACCAACCACACTTGAGTGCTAGTAGTTGGCTGAGAACTGCAGTGAACAACAAAGGTCATCTCCAAATTCTCCATCACAAATGCATGCCGATTATCTCTGAACAACGACTTATACTGTGAAAACGATCTTTCCGCATCACAGAACGTCAGACGTGCATATTTAAAGAGAGGAATGTCACAAACACCGTCAACTTCGCCTACAGGCACACCCTCCAATACTTGAGCAACTTTAAACATTTTTTTATATCCACTGTTTTTCCCAAACACATTCTGGAATTTGTCCCTTAGTAATTGTGCTTCTGAACCTGGTAGCGAGTCTAGTTTAATTTCTACAGCACGCACCTCCCTGTTTCAGACAACAGGCTTTTGGATGTTTCGAGTTTTTTTATGGCGTCACACAAAAAGCTTAAATTTGCTAATAGCAAAGCCAAATCGTTTTTTAAATAACCATTTTTCAGTATAATTGCCTAGCAGTTCTCAGAACTTGAGGCGAAACTATTACGAAAATGGATCACGGATACATCACACAGCGCTTAGAAACACGAAGCAACCAATAATTCTTAAAAAGATAACGTACTTCTGAGTGATATAATTGATTTAGTTTTAAAATATTTAAAAGTTCTTGTAAAAAAATTATTTAAGTAAAAAAACTCCAAGATTTATGTGTTTATAATAGATTTCCTGAAAATATGTATTTACATAATTTTTTTGTGAAAATATGTGTTTTTATGAGAAATAAAATTCGGGTTTTAAACCTGAAACTTCATGTTCGGAATTTTTAGCTTTGTTAATTGTGTTTTATCACACGCAAAAAGAATATTTAATTACATAGGAATCCGCTCCTTAGTTATCACAGTAAAGAAGTTGTAAAATTAATCAGTGATTATATAATTGTATATAGAACAATGAAGCATTATTATTAAATTGTTTTAGTAAACTATTTTCCACATCAATCAGCATTGTGGAGTGTGGACCACTAATTAAATTTAATTGAAAACATTTTGTTCTGTACTATGTAAAGATTTTCTCCAGTGGAATACAGCGGAGGCCATTGTTACACTTACCGGCAGTGATCACGCAGCCATACGTAATTTAGTTTTATAGATCGTGGCCACGAGACGTGGGACACTTCTAAATATGTCTGTTGTATGTTGATTTTGCCTGTAATAAATAATTATTTAACACAAGATAAATACAGTCCAATATTAGATCAACTAGTGGATTTACTCTCATGAATTTGGATTACAAAATTCTCTCCGATTTTATTTTTAGCAATTACTATGACTGATGGAGGGAGAGAATTGAAAATTATCAGTGTGGTTTTTGTTTATGTAAATATACAATCAATCAAAAATTTTGTCTCCGTCAATTTTTAGAAAGAACACTAAAGTTTGAAATCAGCACCTAGATGGTTATACGCTATTAAGAAATGACTGTTTAAATAAACAAGGGGGCAGCATTGTTGTATATGTTTTCTCCAGTTGATACTATTGCTAATATTAAGTCTATGTGATTAATTCCTGAATATGCTAACATTTCTAGAATCTTTTGTCTCGGTTGATTCTAGGCTCAGTTTATTATATAGAGGGTGGACTGCTCGAATGTACCTAATTTCAATTGTATGTAACTGGTGAACTGTTGAAGATAGAACCTTACGGTAACGTTTATATGAAAGGAAAACTCAACAAGTTTCGAATCCTGTCGGTAGATGGTGCGCAGACACTGTTTCTTTTTGTAGATTGTATCGATTGTCAAAATGGCGACACCGCAGATGAAAGTGCAAACTGTGTTGTGGTATGCGGAGTTTAAATCAATTGTTAGAGTTCAAAGGCAGTATCGGCGAGTGTTTAACCATGATGCTCCAACTGCTAAAAGCATTAAGAAGTGGCACGATACATTTTTAGCTACAGGATCGGTGTTGAAGAAGCATGGTGGTGGTCGTAGAACATCCGACGAAATGGTTGCAAATGTTCAAGCCGCGTATGAGCGAAGCCCGCGGAAGTCATTAAGAAGATCTTCGCGGGAACTCCAAGTACCAAAATCAACATTGCAACGAATTGTCCACAAATGTCTCAAACTACGCATACAAATTGCAGTTAATGCAATGTCTGGAGCCGGGTGACAAACCCAAACGAGTGGAATTCGCCAATACGATGCTAGACCGTCTCGGCGCTGATCCTGATTTTATGTCCAAGATTTCTTTCTCTGGGGCTACGTCAAAGATAAAGTGTACGCCACTCCAGTCAGAGACCTTCGTGATCTTCGGGAGCGCATCATAGAGGCTATTGAGAGCATTCCAGAAGACATGCTCCAACGTGCTTGGCAAGAAATCGTTCATCGCCTCGATATCGTCACAGTGACAGCTGGAGCTCACGTAGAGATATGATGATGTGCATATCGAAACTTGTTGAGTTTTCCTTTCATATAAACATTACCGTAAGGTTCTATCTTCAACTGTCCACCAGTCACATACAATTGAAATTAGGTACATTCGAGCAGTCCACCCTGTATACTCTTTTCACGAGTAATGTGACAAATATTCCATAGTGGGACAACCTGCTGTCTTTCCAGCCTGTGTTGTCTTGACATGCATATTTTCATGGTCAGATGTTCTTGTAAAACTGCAGAGTCGATGTTGCCAAAGAACTACATTAGGAGTACAGGATCTATTTCCTTTATGTCGAAGCAGGTGCCTGCATGCAAGTTGTAACAGCTGCCTTCTCATGATGGAAACTGAAAAAAAGAAAAAAAATCCTGAATTAATGAATTAAATTGTTTTATAAGTAATTGATGAACTAGCAGACTTACTGGTGTTAATTACGTAAGTCTCTGCGGCTTACAGCTGTTTCGGTGCTTCATCACACCATCCTCAGAACCTACTAGATCTCGGCGTCATCTCGAACTTCTCTGCCTGTTATGTGGGTGTGTTTGATTGTTGAAAGGTGTTGAAAAGTGGAGTCAAATAGTGTGTGTGTTCTGAAATTGATCTGTGTGTTGAGAATTTGATCGGGGTATGTTTTAGTGTATTTGTATATTTCATATTGTTCTAGTGTGTTGAGTTTTTGGTTCTTGGGTTGTACGTGTAGGATTTCCATGTCTGTATTTATGTTATTGTATGTATGGTTAGCATTGGTTATGTGATCGGCGTATGTAGATGTATTGTGTCCTCTGGTTATTGCTTTAATGTGTTCTTTATATCGGGGATCGCACCCACATAACAGGCAGAGAAGTTCGAGATGACGCCGAGATCTAGTAGGCTCTGAGGATGGTGTGATGAAGCACCGAAACAGCTGTAAGCCGCACAGACTTACGTAATTAACACCAGTAAGTCCGCTAGTTAATCAATTACTTATATTCAAGTGTTAAAAGTAGTGTACGCAAGATTCAAAATGGATTAAATTGTTTTACGTAAATCACATAATAAATTTCTGTTGTATTTGGTCAAAACATAACTCCAAAAGCTTTAAATGTCATATTGGATTGTCTGATAAGCCAATGTTACTATATATAATAATTTAATAACTTATTTAAAAATATATATTAACATCACTTTTCGCACAAATAACAAGTTAAACAATATTATCTCCAACAAATTACACAATAGACAGAAACACGTGAATGGGGACATATACATGGTTAACTGCAAGAATTGTTCCAAAAAATGCAGAGTCCGCCCAAAAAAATATATACACTCTTTGTCAGACTGTATCGAGATATTGATATTGTCAATTGATTTGAATTACGAGTATGTTGTAGTATGGTCTTTCGTTCAACAGATGTCGGTACTTTCACCACGATAGTGAGAAAACAAAATGGCTGAAGCACGCTTGACGTTCGAGCAGCAAAAATGCATTCTGAATTGGTTTATGAGGTTTGATAATGAAGTGCAGCGTCAGTGGAGGCGGGAGTATGAAACAGAACCCCCAACCCGCCTAACAATTAAACGCATTACTGACAAGTTTGAGGCCTGGTTGGCGAGTTGGTATAGCGCTGGCCTTCTATGCCCAAGGTTGCGGGTTCGATCCTGGGCCAGGTCGATGGCATTTAAGTGTGCTTAAATGCGACAGGCTCATGTCAGTAGATTTACTGGCATGTAAAAGAACTGCGGGACAAAATTCTGGCACATCCGGCGACGCTGATATAACCTCTGCAGTTGCGAGCGTCATTAAATAAAACATAACATTTAACATTTCTGTAGGTGAATTCATGACATTCAACAATGCTGCATGAATACTTCTGTCTCGTATTAAGTATCGATACTAACCCTTGTGTTGTACTAGTATAATGTAACAGTCTTCTGTATACTATACATATTTCAACTATACTAACTAGAGTGCGACTATGAATTAAGACTTTGTAGGACTGTTAAGATTTTTTATTGACATGTTCCATATTCTAGCTGTGAAGCGATATACGAATACTATGGAATGTTAATAAATTGAATACAATACTTGTAGGCCTATTACCTTTTTACGGGTTATATATAATAGGTGCTTAACATTGGCTAAATGTGACAATTTTACACAGAAGGGTATAGTTCATATTCGTTATCTATACTAATAACAAATCTGTAGCCAAAATTTTTCTGGTAATTTTCGATTTTCCAAAAATAATTGGTGTTAACATGTATAATTAACCATCCCGAAACCGAAAATCGCTTTTTGAAATTTTTGTTTGTATGTCTGTCCGTCTGTCTGTGTCTTTGTTATCTTTTCACGCGATAATGGCTGAACCGATTTATATGAAAATTAGAATATAAATTAAGTTCGTTGTAACTTAGATTTTAGGCTATACGGCATTCAAAATACGTTATTTAAAAGGGGCCTGAATGAAATAAATCGAAATATCTCCCTTATTATTAGTTTTCATGAAAAATGTTACATAACAAAAGTTTCTTTAAAAATGATTTCCGATAAGTTTTATTCTATACAAAATTTTGATAGGACTGATATTTAATTAGATAAATGAGTTTTAAAATTACAATAACAACGCCATCTAAAGTGCTGTATTGAAATAAAAACAAATGACTTCGTCTATAAGGGGCTTTGGACAACAACAATCGAAAGCTATTAAACATTGCCTAGTTTCTCTAGATGGACATAATTCTATAATGTTATTACAGTAACTTCTGAGTGACATTTAAGGATATACAAGACTTCTAAAATAACAATACAATACATTTTCACCGCCGCCTCAGATTGTAGCGTTGTTGTTCCTGCAGTAACTCCTATGTGCAAAATATGTATAAAATTTTTGAGTAGGAAGAAAAAGCACATTTATTCATTCCATGGCAATGGTACATAGGAGATCGTGAATTCTTACATTTTCGAAAGAAAGAAATATAATTACATATCACTGTTTATGTTGTATCACTAAGTTATTTGAAGGGTTCAGAACCATAGTGGGCCAAGCACCATTTACTGAAGACGTAGAAAACAAGGGTTAAAATTAAGTTATTACCATAATTCAATGGAAACATATAGCAAGTAATATGAAGTATCACATTAAAACTAAATCGTCGCCTGAATGCAAGAACTAGGTAACTTGATTTTTCATATTTTGTGACATTGCCTATTTACTTATTTATTGCACTAAGGAAAATGTCTCGTTTTCTTGTACCTATTTGTTATATTGGAAAATAATGTCGCTGGTATCGTTCGATCAGTTACCTAGTGCTTGCATTACATTTTGTGCGATTTTTGCTATGCTATAAAAGATATAACTAAAAAACGCAAATTTCGAGTTACCTAGTTCTTGCATTCAGGCCACGAAATGATACGTCAATCTTCATTAAACTATGGTTGCATGTAATAACAATTAAGAAACAGGTTAAAGGAATTGTCATTGCACCAATGAGTGTCTCTGGACCAAAATGATCGCATTTTAATTATTTAAATACAATTTAAATTAAGTAACATATTAAACGATTTATCCTTCTATCAAACACGAATGTTCCCTGGATCAAATGTCCTATTTTAATTATGTAATTACTTTATATTTATTTCTAACGGGTGCAGCGGAGCGTACGGGTACGGCTAGTGTTTTATATAAAAATATTTAACATTTTTTAGTTAGTGCCTATATTAACATTTAGTGGTATTTAAAACAAATATAAAGAAATTAAAGCTTTATTTCTTTAATTTACCTCGTTTTTCTGTGTTCTCTTTTATATAAATTAAAGCTTTATTTCTTTAATTTACCTCGTTTTTCTGTGTTCTCTTTTATATAAATTAAAGCTTTATTTCTTTAATTTACCTCGTTTTTCTGTGTTCTCTTTTATATAAATTAAAGCTTTATTTATTTAATTTACCTCGTTTTCTGTGTTCTCTTTTATATAAATTAAAGATTTATTTCTTTAATTTACCTCGTTTTTCTGTGTTCTCTTTTATATAAATTAAAGATTTATTTCTTTAATTTACCTCGTTTTTCTGTGTTCTCTTTTATATAAATTAAAGATTTATTTCTTTAATTTACCTCGTTTTTCTGTGTTCTCTTTTATATAAATTAAAGCTTTATTTCTTTAATTTACCTCGTTTTTCTGTGTTCTCTTTTATATAAATTAAACCTTTATTTCTTTAATTTACCTCGTTTTTCTGTGTTCTCTTTTATATAAATTAAAGCTTTATTTCTTTAATTTACCTCGTTTCTCTTTTATATAAATTAAAGATTTATTTCTTTAATTTACCTCGTTTTTCTGTGTTCTCTTTTATATAAATTAAAGCTTTATTTCTTTAATTTACCTCGTTTTTCTGTGTTCTCTTTTATATATACTGCCCCTTTTTTAAGTAAGATCTGAATTACTGTTTTTTTTTCTGTCGGTCCTACCTCCTTCCCCAGGGGTGGAGGGGGAGATCTGAATTGAACACTGCAACCAAGTCCATGTGTTCTGCATTCCTTCCAAGTTACAAAGCCAGGACGCGAACAGTAGCATATGCACATTGCTGGTTTTTTTTAATATACCCTCGGTTATTTAAACGATGCTGTATTGTATTGTATTTTATTTTATTTTATTTATTAACATTCCATGGTATTCATACATTGCTTTACAGCTAGAATATGGAAGAAGTCAAAAACTTAATACTATTATAAAGTCTTAATTTATAGTCAGAGTCTAGATGAAATATATACATACGAGATTTACAATATAGTCTACTAGTACAACACAAAGTTTTAGTATCAATTTCATGAAGTGTTATTGAATGTCATGAATTCACCTACAGAATAGAAGGCGTGAGAAATTAGGAAACGTCTTTAATTTGACCCTAAATAATTTTATGTTTTGAGTTTCATTTTTATATCGATAGGGAGGCTATTAAAAAATTTTACTGCCTTATAACGCACTCCTTTTTGATAGAAGAATAGACTTGCCAATGGAGTATGAAAGTCATTTTTTGACCTGTATTTATGCTATGAACTGTTGAATTAGTCACAAAGTTTTCACGATTACGTACGAGGAAGATTAATAATGAAAATATATACTGACAAGCCATGGGCATTATTTGTAGTTTTTGAAAATACCCCTACACGATTCCCTAGATTTGGCACCTACTATTATTCTAATTACTCTTTTTGTAATAGGAATATACTGTTACTATCTGTGGAATTTCCCAGAATATTATTCCAAAACTCATTACCGAGTGGAAGTATGCAAAGTATATTGTTTTTAAGGTATTGATATTTACTATCTTTTGCATAGATCTAATAGCAAAACAAGCTGAATTTAGTTTGGGGGTATTTCTTTAATATGATTTTTCCAATTTAACACATCGATTTTTAAGCCAAGAAATTTGGTTGTTGTTGTTTCTAATAGGGATCTATTGTTAATTATTGCGCTAGAAATTTGCGACGTTGAATTTGCACAGGATTTAAATTGAATTATGTTATGTTATGTTGTATCAACTACCAGGTTATTTAGCGTCGATGGGATTGCTGATAGTGAGATGATATTTGGCGGGGTGAGGCCAAGGATTCACCATAGATTACCTGACACTTGCCTTACGGTTGGTAAAAACTTCGGAAAAACCTAACCAGATAATCAGCCCAAGTGGGAATCGAACCCGCGCGCAAGCAAGAGCCTTAGCTGAGGTGACTCTTGCTACTTTTACGATTTACTCTCATCCAAATGGGAAATCACAAGAATATTCAGTAAACGGCATTGAAAGGACAAAGAACGGTCCAATCCAGCGTCTGTTTTCCTTGTCTGTTTTCATTCTCTCCTTTCAACGTAAGGATACATGTCTGCCGTAGAAGTAGGCCGAGTGATTGTTAATCGTGACGTAATACTGCTTGTGTTTTTCCCGTGTCGTCACGCAAAAGAATAATTGGCATCCTGTTTCCTTGGCCATCTCCGTGTGACAGCATTTTGAACACATCTTCGGTGAGAGATGGAAGAAAACATTTAACGAGCTGTGCATTTCGTGTATCGCATAGAATAGTCTACTGTTCACTGAGTGGTCGTAGTTCAAGGTGAATTACCTAATGTAATAGCGTATCATTCGTCGATCGGGACTGGAGGAAGAAAGTGTTGGAAATTCAGTGTGAGAGTTTTATTGTAATTATAGGCCTGTGTTTACGAATGATCTTCAAAGGAGTTTCGTTTTAAATCGACCATGGATATCAGCATGGCGATGCCTTGGCCATCTAGTTCAACAACGAGGTGTGTTACACTCGTACATAACCTCTGTATCGCCATCCTGCTCACAGCATCTGCATGGCCGTCAGCCACTGGAAATGACTTCACGTGTGGCAGCATCACAGAAACGGAATTGAGTCCGTACAAACATTGTGCGTATGATTTGAACAGTGAACGGTCTGTGATATGCGAGATGCAGAATGTGATTGTTGATACCGTGTCTATAAAATACTTATTCTATCTCCATATAAGATTTAATTTTACTATAATTGATAAATATGGAACCAACGATGCAGCATATGACACTGCAAACAACAGCTCTGAAGACGTCTCGTTTTGCTTGGGTTTATCTAGTGTTCACGTTAGCAAGGTATACGGCAGAGACCCCTGGAAGAATGCAACCCTGGGCCTGCTTCCAAAATTGGGAGTGATATTTATTGATGAGATCAAGAAAGGATACGTGCATGCGACATTCAATTCGAGTATTCCCGTAGCGTTCTTGGATTTGAATAGGGAATGTTGGTTGAAAGAGAGGTAAGTACATAAATTAATATTGTGTATTTATACAGTGGCTGTTTATTGAATGTGACTGAGTGGTCAGACATTCGGCGTGTTAGGGTACGTACACGTTGGAGCAACGATAAACTATAAAAGAAACGATCTAGCGACGCTTTGGTATTATCAAAGAATCAAGTGTTCATATCGGAGCAACGAGGACGCGGGAAGCGAACATTTTGATTTATCAGTAGAAGATATTCTGTGCATCCATTTAATGAAAGAAGATATGTAGGAAATATCAGCTGCTAAGTTCAAGGTTAACATAACTTAAATACGTACAAAATTAAACCCGTTTCTCATCCCAAAGATAGTATAAATTCGTTGTATTGTGATTGGTTCTTGTGATCACATAACATATGACGAATAAATACACAACTGATCAATTTGCCAATATCTACAATAATATTAATTTAATATGCCGAAATAATAATAAATCGATTAATATTCGGATATATTGATAACCACCGGTAATTATACAGATTAATATTGTCTTAATCAGAGATCATATAAACGACAAGAGCGAAGAAAATGGAACTTTGCTTTTTCGTCGGTTTTATCGTGTAGGCCTATCTTCGCTTTCATCGTTACCCCAATATGCATACCTCAATGACAATGCATGCTTCAATTGCCTCTGATATAGCATCACTGCTTCTTTTATCGTGTATCTTCGCTTTTATCGTTACTCCAATATGCACACCTCAATGACAATGCATGCTTCAATTCTCTCTGATATAGCATCGCTGCTTCTTTTATCGTGTATCTTCGCTTTTATCGTTACTCCAATATGCACACCTCAATGACAATGCATGCTTCAATTCTCTCTGATATAGCATCACTGCTTCTTTTATCGTGTATCTTCGCTTTTATCGTTACTCCAATATGCACACCTCAATGATAATGCATGCTTCAATTCTCTCTGATATAGCATCACTGCTTCTTTTATCGTGTATCTTCGCTTTTATCGTTACTCCAATATGCACACCTCAATGACAATGCATGCTTCAATTCTCCCTGATATAGCATCACTGCTTCTTTTATCGTGTATCTTCGCTTTTATCGTTACTCCAATATGCACACCTCAATGACAATGCATGCTTCAATTCTCTCTGATATAGCATCACTGCTTCTTTTATCGTGTATCTTCGCTTTTATCGTTACTCCAATATGCACACCTCAATGACAATGCATGCTTCAATTCTCTCTGATATAGCATCACTGCTTCTTTTATCGTGTATCTTCGCTTTTATCGTTACTCCAATATGCATACCTCAATGACAATGCATGCTTCAATTCTCTCTGATATAGCATCACTGCTTCTTTTATCGTGTATCTTCGCTTTTATCGTTACTCCAATATACACACCTCAATGACAATGCATGCTTCAATTCTCTCTGATATAGCATCACTGCTTCTTTTATCGTGTATCTTCGCTTTTATCGTTACTCCAATATGCACACCTCAATGACAATGCATGCTTCAATTCTCTCTGATATAGCATCACTGCTTCTTTTATCGTGTATCTTCGCTTTTATCGTTACTCCAATATGCATACCTCAATGACAATGCATGCTTCAATTCTCCCTGATATAGCATCACTGCTTCTTTTATCGTTTATCGTCGCTCCAACGTGTACGTACCCTTACGCAGGCGGTCAGGGTTCGAGTACCGGTCTGGCTTGGGATTTTTCATGTGAAAAGGTTGTAATCGGGGTTCTTCCATTTCTGCACATTAGGCATCTACATTATTCCGTCAACATTTCTCCATTCCAAAGCATTCCAAAGTTGGTTACGTACGGAGAAGACTTGCCTAGGGAAGTGTGGGCAGAGAACCTTAGTGTAGTCAGCCGGTGTGACTTGGGAATGTTCCTGGCTTGGGGGTTAGCGCAAGGTCATAGTACCCTCAATTCAGAGGTGAGGCAAACCAAAGTTGAAGTTGTTAGATGACGTTTGTTGTGGTTGTAAATAGTTCCAGCGCGTACAGTCTTAGAAAAAAGTTTTGTCGCAGAAAGGAGGCAGTGCGCATGCTCAGAGGACGGCGACCTGGTTCACAAGAGAACGACTAGTTGAGGTAATAAAATTAGTTTTGTTTCGTTGTATGTCTGATCATGCGCAGTGTCTCCTTTCTGGGGCTTATAAACTATCTGTGCGACATAACTTTTATCTAAGACTATGTAGTCACTCCTTTGCCCTTAGCTTTATTTTCGTCTCCACATAAGACTATTTTACCACTAATATTTCTATACCGATATATCTTTAGAAATGAAGATATTTGTGCATTGTTCGTTGACAGTCTCTTATTTAAGTTAGAGTTAGTGCAGTTGAATTGTAAGTAATGCATAAAAAAAAAGAATTAGAAATTTCCTTCCGTTGCTTCTCAAGAAGAATTTAGTGCAGTCGCTCTTGATGCATCATTTTGATTACTGTGACACTCTCTACACTGACCTTAACATGAGACTGATAGACAGACTACAGCGTGTTCATAATGCGTGCGTTCGATTTATTTGCAACGTCCGTAGATCTGACCGTATCACACCTTCACTGAATATGCTGTCCTGGGCCCGTCTCAAAGAGCGAAGAACTATTCACTCCCTCACTTTACTCTTCAATATCCTTCAAACCTCTAACCCTAGCTACTTAGCTTCTCGTTTTCAACATTTGTCCTCATATCACGAAATAGATACTCGCTCACAACACCATATCACACTCTCCATTCCTAAACACAGAACATCCTTCTACTCTTCATCTTTCACGGTCTCTTCAGCTCATCTCTGGAACTCTCTACCACAACATGTCAGAGACCGTCGGACATTGTCTAGTTTCAAAAATAAATTAAAATTACACTTTTTGAATTAGATTCCTTTCAGTTATAAGCCCTCTTCTCTGCCATAGTTTTGTAAAAATATAGGCTATATATTTCTTTTCCCTTCCTTTTCTCTTTTAGTTCTCTTTATCAGCTGATGAATTTATTATCATAGCCTTTTTATCGTAAATTTTATTTAATTTTCGTATTTTTTTTTTTTTATTATTTTATTACATTCCATTTTGATATATTCTTCCTTACGTTTTTCCATATTAACCATTTGTACTAAATGAGTTGCTTTCACTATATTCCAATGTATTTTACTTTCTTTTTTTTTTTTCTATTATGGTATTATTTTCATGTTGTTTAGTGTCGAGTTTATTATGCTATTATTATTATTTTTTTTTTTTTGTAATATGTTAGTATTCTTTTCTTTAACTTTTTGTTAAATTTTAACTGCTTGTATACTTTGTGACCTGGTAGAGTGTAAGAGAAGGCCCTATGGCCTTAACTCTGCCAATATAAATAAAGAATTATTATTATTAAAATTCTTACATAGGTACTTCTTAGCGTATTATTTCAGCATTAAAAGTATGTTATTACTGTGTACTGTGAATTCGTAATGTTCGGCATTATTATTATTATTATTATTGTTAACTTGTTTTATAATATACGAGAATATTCTCAAGAAAAATGATAATAGGCCTTTAATCCCCCCCTCCCATTCCTTGGTAAAGTAGTAAACCATGTTGTAGCTCTTCTTCATATTGAAGTCGAAGTCTTACAAGCTGGTTAATTTTTCCTGCAATGTATGTTTGTGTATTCGGCATATAAGTTTACCGTTTTTCCTTGAGTCCATCGAGGCGAGTGGATCCCCGGACTGAATGTGATGACGCAATACGAACGCGATCTGCGAAGGTAACTACAGTACAGTCTGGTGTAGGTTGAAGCGCGTGATGGAGGTAAAGGCAATAAAATTGTTCATGAACAAGCTCGGCGTATAGTTTACATTTGCTACGTTTCTATGGAGTATTCAAATCGATTTGTTACTCTATCAGGCGCGTGGGGACACTTATAATCTAATATGAAATAACATTTGATCAAGGCCGTGACTAAACGTCGGTTTCTATAAGTTACTAAAGCGAGAGAGAAATGTAACATTTTTTCCCTAGGGGGAAAATGTACTGCTCTCCCTAGAGGAGATCGTTCTTCGAATTGCGTATCTGAACAATCAGCGACGAACCTGTATCGTCAATGTCGTTGATTTTCAAATTCGTCAACTCGTCTGAACGACATGCACCAGCTATTCAAAAACCAAAAGTCACTATTACCCAAATGCCAACAATATCACCTCTAGCCTACATGTTTTACAGCGATCTACCTAATTTATAATATACTAATTACCTTAACCAACAAATACACATAGAATGTTGTGCCCATTTCTTCTTTTGAAAATTAAAATACGTATTTTAGAATTTATTGTTGTATCGAAATTATTTCCGATGTGGCAGAAGGACGAATATATACATATTTAGACCAAAATCTTACGTAAATTGTATCAATTATAAGGCAATATTAAATAAACAATTCTCGTGACGTCATTGTTATAGCAACCTCATAAACATGCATTGTTAGTAGAGGCGCCATTTTCAAACCATGGCTTTTAATTTACGCAAATTATATGACTCTTGTAGAGATATTGAAAGTTGCATAGATTTCTGTGTCGCCCACAAATTATTGCCCAGCAAAGAAAATAAGAAGCGTATTGATTGTGGTGCCGAAGGAAAAGTGGTGTGGCAGAAGAGAAATAAGAATAAAAATGTGCCGTATTGCTTGAAGTGCAGTAGTTGTCACAAAGAAAGTGCAATTCTTTCGCTCTTCCCGTGAAATACACCAACAAGACATTTTCTGGATACATTTGTACATTCTTCAATAAACACCATTCTTTAAAACGAGTGTATGCACTTATAATCTTCTGGGTTTTTTCGTCAGTAAACCAGAAACTGACTCACTAGCAGCATACGTGATTCCTTTTAGCTCTTCAAAACTATCCATTTTGCATTGCACATACAAATTCTAACAATATAAACAGAAGAACGTTGCTATGAATTTTTTCTATGCATCAGTGCATATGCCCTCATGTTCACAGCTGTCATTTAGCTCCAGTAGCATATTCCTTAGTATCATCTCCTCCTCTGTTAACAACGCCGTATCAACAGCAAATCTTATGAACTTTATTCTTTTTCCTCCTACTATCACTCCTCCCATGTTCTGAAAACAGTTCTTTACTAAATCCTCCAAGTAGATGTGTTGAACAGGGTAGGTGATAAAGGGCATCCTTGACGTACTCCTCTCCCAATTTCACTTCCTTTTGACATGTTTTTTTCCTATCTTAACTTTGACTCGTTGTTTCATATAAAGATTACTGAAAAAGTGTTCTCTCCTCCCATCAATTTATTCTAATCCACTCTGTCAAAAGCCTTTTCTAGGTACATAAATTCTACATAAACGTTTTTATTCTTCTCTAGGTATCTTTCACCGATTGTCCGTAGCAGTTCAGTTGCATCTATCGTACCTTTTCCCTTCCTGAAGCCAAACTGCTCTTCTTCCAACTGTTCTTCCATCTTAGAATATAAACGTCGATTCAGTATTCGCAAGAGAATCTTCGCCGAGTGCGATATGAGACTGATAGTCTTGAACTCCTTAAATTTATGGTACTTAAATATACGGCAATAAAAAAAATGTATATGATATTTAGACAATATTCCATAGTGACAATGCTTTAGGACGGGCGTGCTAGATGCTTAGTGCTTCAGTTGTTCTCAACGGACTGTACCGCAGACTGGCCGTGGCCTCCGGACAGACACGTTCGTTAAATGGCGCTCCAGGCACGGACTTAATAAATACCTGCGCTTCCAGGTTGCAGAAGTCCTCTCGCCTGGGTCGACTAACTCAGACTTTCAAGAGGTGCAACCACAGATATAGAGCATTTAGACTGGCTAAGGGCCGCATTCATAAGCGAGACTTTGGATGAAGACTTCTCAAAATCGAGTTTCGTAGTAAAGTTTAACTTTGTGCGAGATCGTGCGTATTTGCTTGTTTTCCGCACAGAACCAATACGCGGTAAGTGTGAAATACCACATTCAGTATTCCCAACGTAAAACACATAACAATTTCCCTCTTCTTACCGCTTAAGCGCGACATTCATTTTACTGCTTTAGGCTTTTAATATACTATTTTTAGAGACGTTTAACATAGTAATAATTATAAATTGGAAACTTACCACTGCAATTTCACCTAAATTGCAATGTTAATTATTGTTTTTAAATATTTGCAAAAATTAAGTAAAGTCTACTACTCCTCGAAACTTATTGCATTCCTGATACAAGTAACATCAAGGAATCCGTGAAAAAATCAACGAGATTCCAGATGCCGATGTTATTACTGCAATATGTTATATAAATAATATTGTTAAAATATTAAAATGAAAAATAAATCATTACATAACCTTACTGTTTGTTTTAAGTTCGCATTTATAGACTGGGGGGGGGGGGGAAGACAGACGTATATCACGGCCTGCTGGAGTATAGTAAACACAGAAAACATTTTACAGCAACAATGTTGAAGAAAGATATTTTGGTGTTCCGAAGTTGGCGTCATTAAACAGAAACCAACATGGAGATTTCATTGCAACTAATTAGAAATTCGTCTTTTAGGTATGTAATAAACGATCTTCGCACAAAATAATGTACGATACACGAGCGGTATGTTTGTTTTCATGTTCTCGGAAATTAAAAAAGCTCAACTACGTTTCGCTTTTTCAATCTTTTCCTCGACCATGAAAACGTCAACATACCGCTCTTGTAACGTATATTACTATTCTTAAAAGTTCTATTCATAGACAATACTTCTGAGACTTCGACTTTGACTTCGATAAGTCGAGATTTGACGATCTTGTTCTAATGTTGGCAATAAAAATCACTGCCTTCTAAATGAATTAAATTAATAGATAGTTGAAATAGAGTAGGCATTGCCACAATCAAAGCCATCTTTTGAGTCACAAATCAATGAAACAATTGAACATCGGTACATGTTGAGCGATTTTTAACCGTTCTTGCGCTTTACATAAGAATAATAAATTACTCGAGGGCTTATTGTGAAACTAACGTAAGTACAAAAATTGGCATTTTTAGGTCTTTACACTAATCGATAATAATTTGTTCTTCTACTTTGCCACAAAAAATCGTAACTCAGTTCGAACAGTCTTGTATATAACACAATTCATAAATACAAAACATGATGATAGACTTCATATGAAATAAATAGTATTGCCTGTTAAGAATTTTGTTGTGAATAAAACATCGATTGTAGTTACATTAGTTTCACATTAAGCTCTCAAATTATTTCATTGTAAAATAATTTTATTCTGAAGATACGGAAGTTAAGAAGATGCCGCCAATGACAGACTATGAAAGACATATTATCCTGCTGTCAGATGGCATAGTTATTCCCTGCTTGTCTGCAGAAAGCATTATTATGACGACAGCAGGATTGTAAATTAACTGCATATCCAACTGTATAACCTATTCTTTATAGAATTAAATAGTCAACATCAATATTAAGCTATCAATCCTTACCGGTACCTGTAGCGTAAAATCGCGATGAAATAGATTGTATTATTTATTGGTGGAACAGACAACCCTTTTTGATTATTCATCAATAAAAGTTGAAACATGATGAGGTATTTATTACTGTCTGTTTATCAAATCTGTACCTTGATTTTAATTTATAATCTATAATAATACGCGGAGGAACATGAGCAGCTTTAATAATCTCCTGGATGTCCTCAATATTCTCGGAAAATTCAACAATTTTCCAAATATCAGCCATTTTCCTTCAAAGAATTTATGAACAAGAAACTCCCAAAAGTAGCACCAACTAGATGGAATTTTACATCTCGGCTTGTAAATACAGTAAAGGAATACAGGGAACAACTGACTGCTTTCTTTGAAAATATAATTTGTAATGACTCTGAAGAAAACTGGGATGATGATGTAATTGTGCAGGCTCAAGGACATTTGTATTTTTTTTCACACAGTTTCAGAATATATTTCTTCTTGAAGTCTATGCTAGTGTGTTCGCACATACAGATGTGCTCTACAATATTCTTCAGACAAAAAGTCTAGACATAGCATACTGCTTGCAACAGGTATCAAAGTTAAAAAATACTATATCCGATGAAAGAGTAATGGAACGGAGAAAAATTCTCTCCGGCGCCGGGATTTGAACCCGGGTTTTCAGCTCTACGTAGTGCAGAGGCGGCCACTAGAGGGAACCCAAGAGTTGGAGCTTAATCTGAGACGATTCTGTCCGACGCCGGGGTGGTATCCGGTGTGGCTTAGTGGTCAAAGCATCAGCACATAGAGCTGAAAACCCGGGTTCAAATCCCGGCGCCGGAGAGAATTTTTCTCCGTTCCATTACTCTTTCATAGTATGATGACGCAGAATATCTACATGGAAATATCATATGTACTTCGATACATTAAAATAATATATACTATATCCGAGTTCAGACGTAGTGGGTTTCTGTCCATGTGGAGTAATATGGAAAATGAAAATTCTTCAGCCAAAGCGAAGAAAAGGAGATGATGAATTGAAATACAGGCAGCTGTACTACAGCATACTAGATCGTATGCACATGGAAATTAGCCTACTGACAGATTTTCTGATTATGGAAAGCTTCAGTTCACACATCTCCTAGATTCTCAAAAAATTTCTGCTTATAGAGAAAACTTCCCGAATGAGGCACTAAACAAATTATTTCAGTCCTATAACAGTCACTTTGATCAAGTACGTTTGAAAAATGAATTAAGTGTAATATATTCAGCTGAAGTCTTTGATTTTTCGAACAAACCTATCCATGAAATATTATCTGCCATATATGAAAACCAGCTGAACCAAGTTATTCCTGAAGTCCTTAAATTGGCAACGTTAATTGTGACAATACCAGCTACGTCAGCATCGGTAGAAAGAACATTTTCTGCGTTGAAGAGGATAAAATCCTACTGTAGATCAACCCCTACACAAGAACGTTTATCCGGCTTGGCACTGATGTCCATTGAAAAGTCATTTCTACAGAAACTTCGCAAGCGGCCCAACTGTAATTTCAATGACAAAGTCATCAACATAGTTTCGTCCCAATCAAGACGTCTGGAATTCACATATAAACAGGTAAGGAATTTTATTATAAGGATTTTAAAATATATTTTGTGTAATAATAGGGTCAGTGGTAGCCCAGACCCTTAAACCTTGCGGCCAGCCGCCATCTTAAGATACCACAGCGTGAATAATATTATACAGAATGTTACAAGATTCCATATTTTGAGAGAAGTAGTATGTACGAAAACAAGAAAAAACAGTAACAAACATGGTCCTAAAACTCATACCTTAAGAGCTATTAGCTTTTCTTCACATTGTTACTGTGAAATGCAAAGATGTTGTTTACAAATGAGGCTGGTTTCACGAGAGATGGGATTGTTGATCTTCATAATAAATATGTGTGAGATGATGAAAATCCTCTCGCAGTTGAAGAAGCAAGACATCAGCACCGATTTTCAATTAATATTTAGACAGGAATTATTGGCGATACATTAATACCAAACAGATTGAATGGTGCAATGTATCATCATTTCATAGCAAACGAGGAAGTGTCATACTTTCAAAGGCTAGAGATTTAGTTCATGCATGATGGGGCACCGGCCCATTTTCACAGAAATGTCCGAGAAAACACAGACATTTAATGGGCGAGGGATTGGTCGGGGAGGTCCAGTACGTTGGCTTGCTCGTTCCCCTGACCTTAATTCTTTGAATTGTTGTTTGTGGGGACACTTGAAGGCTTTTGTGTATACAACCCCCATCAATGATGTACAAGCATTACAGGAGCGTCTCATCGATGCCTGCCAGCACATCCGAGACCAACCAGGAGTGTGATTCCCTAAGACGTAGGGCAGAAGGATGCATTACTATGAATGAACATAACATTCAGCGTGGTGAACAAATGCTCATATCTCTTAAGGTGTGAGTCTTAGGACCCATGCGTGTTAGACTTTTTTTTCTTGTTTTGATGCATATTGCTTCTCTCAAAATATGGAATACTTTTTTAACCCTGTATACATGATGATGGCGATATAATAATGTTTTATGGCAACCCAATAACATTACGTAATGCATCGTACAGAAAAATAATAGAGAGTTCTGAATCTTATAGCCTTTATTTATTATTGCAGTATTGATTAGATTTCCTGTTGGATTAAACTTCAACAGTTCAGAACTACACAATCAACCTAAAATCTCTTTGTATCCTGCCTATGGTGGAATATGGGTTTTTATGAATATAATAATAATAATAATAATAATAATAATAATAATAATAATACTTACTTACTTACTGGCTTTTAAAGAACCCGGAGGTTCATTGCCGCCCTCACATAAGCCCGCCATCGGTCCCTATCCTGAGCAAAATTAATCCATTCTCTATCATCATATCCCACCTCCCTCAAATCCATTTAATATTATCTTCCCATCTACGTCTCGGCCTCCCTAAAGGTATTTTTCCTCCGGCCTCCCAACTAACACTCTATATGCATTTCTGGATTCCCCCATACGTGCTACATGCCCTGCCCGTCTCAAACGTCTGGATTTAATGTTCCTAATTATGTCAGGTGAAGAATACAATGCGTGCAGTTCTGTGTTCTGTAACTTTCTCCATTCTCCTGTAACTTCATCCCTCTTAGCCCCAAATATTTTCCTAAGAATCTTATTCTCAAACACCCGTAGTCTCTGTTCCTCTCTCAAAGTAATAATAATAATAATAATAATAATAATAATAATAATAATAATAATACAATTTTCGAGAAGCGCCGTGAAACTATTTTATTTACGATTGAACATTTATAAAATCACAGAATATGGCAAAATTCCAACGGAAACTCGTGTTTGCTATAGCATTACAAACAATCTGACCTTGAGACAGTTATGAACATTCATTCGCGAAGATGGTTAGTTTCACTCTAAAGCAAAGCATTTTCTCGATGTAAACGTTATTTTACATTCGAATCAATTAGTCATGGGTGTGCGGAATTTATTCTGATATTTCCTGATGAATTGCCTCCTTCCAGAACTGCAGTTCAAGATAATGTGCAAAAATGTCAATTTAGTGGTTCAGTGCAAAACAAAACCACGTAAGAAAACGTACAGTTTTAACAGAAGAAAAACAAACAGAACGAGAGGATAAGACAGAATTTAATCGGTGATTATGGTGGTGATAGTATGATAATGGTGATTACAACAACCATAGAAGAAGTTTTTTATGTTGCATTAAAGTCATGGATATGCTTATGAATCCGATATGGCATACATGTTTATTCGTTAAAAAACGTAGCCCTAATAGGTGGAGATCAGAAATCTGCTGACTTCATGCCACTGTAATTCTGCCGTATATTCACGTAGAGTCATGTAGAAAAGGAAAGTGTAAATGCAGTGTTAGGATGAACTTTACTAGTTCAGCAAAAACTCCCTGCAACATTTCTGCGCAATCCTGTTGTTGATCCCACCTATTGATGTAGTGGATGAAAATTAATTGATCGTTTATTTACAGGACTTCATCGAGTTGCTTGAAAACAGTTCGGCTGTCGGAGGACGTAAGGAATCCTACAAAGAAGAAGTTCACTTACGATCTAGACTTTTGGAATGACGTGAAACATATGTACATGAGAACTCTACAAGGGAGGATATCTGTCAATTTCGATATTTCTCCATCACTTACTCTGTTCTTAACTGCAGTCTTTGAAAACGCTTTTGAAGAATGGAACCTGGTGGAGTGCACATTAAACGGAGGCCGTTTCACTAGGGGTCCTCCTTTCTCTTACATGCCGGGTCTGAAAGCTCTGACCCTGAAGAGGAACGACATTTCTGACATCAAACCAGGTAAAATACTTTCGTCATGTATGCAGGTGATACATACTTAACTAATATGTAGTTAGCAAACGAAAATATGAAGTTTTGTGTCTTCACATTTGCGCTGCTATTGGCACGGACCAAAATTTACTTGACTGAACTTCTAGTATACAGTATAATGATCTGTTTGCCTCTCCATTCTCTCACCGCCATTCTAGAGATGATGGATGCATTATTATTGCAGAGAACTAGGGTGAATGTTACTTATGTCCCGCCTACTATAGGAGACATAGGCCAGTTTTACACTAATCCTAAACATATTTAGTATAACTTGTTGCTTGTGGGCCATCCCAAACCCCGACCTGCACCTGTAAGAGCGCCAGTCCTTATATACCCGTCAGTCAAGGCCTACTGACAAATAAAAGCAATTGACAATAGATATCTCAGTCATGACAACCTCATAAAATATCCTATCAATTGAATAATCGATCTTGCTACGTACAATATAATTATATTATACTATTATATTATTACCCATTTCAGCCAGTACTGACGACCACTGCAAAATACGACAATTTGGTCCAGGGAGCATTCTCTTTTCGCACAAGGATGATTTATGTAACATGTTTCTAAATTATTAGTCTTTTAAATACCGGTACATTCTTTAATAAATCACTGAAAATCAAATGTGAATATAAAGGATGTGGAGTGAGTACGAAATTATTATTATTTTTAGCGCATCATTTTTACGTAAATAACGACAAATAAAAACTAACATGCCACATATTTTAAGAAATACAGGAAACAAGCATGAATAATATTCACCTTTCTTAATGATCTTGGGATAGAAAAAAAAACGTATGGAATAGAAATTAAATACAATTAATGTGCGTGTAATAAACAATTTTATTCTTCACCTGACATAATTAGGAACTTAAAATCCAGACGTTTGGAATGGGCAGGGCATGTAGCACGTATGGGCGAATCCAGAAATGCATATAGAGTGTTAGTTGGGAGACCGGAGGGAAAAAGACCTTTAGGGAGGCCGAGACGTAGATGGGAGGATAATATTAAAATGGATTTGAGGGAGGTGGGATATGATGATAGAGACTGAATTAATCTTGCACAGAATAGAGACCGATGGCGGGCTTATGTGAGGGCGGCAATGAACCTTCGAGTCCCTTAAAAGCCATTTGTACGTAAGTAAGTAATAAACAATTAGCAAACCATCTTCGATTAATCATTTCAAAACAACGTGAATATAGCGTGGATTGTGTAGGAAAATAATTTCTTGTATGTTGCTCCCAATGTGCATCATTGTTAACTTATGAAAACAAATGAAAATTAACATGGCATATAAACACTATTTGAAGAAAGATAGGAGATATTAAGTAATATATATAAGTAATATTCATCGTTCTTAATTATATTTGGATGGAAAATAACAATGAAATATGTATACAATAGAAATTACATACATGTGAGCATATAAAAACAGTAAGTAGAATCATATTATTTGATTAATAAGCTCAAATTACTCCAGGTTTAGTGTAAGAGTGGCCTATATCTAACGATGTCTCCCAGCAAATTACTTAATTCATAAAAACAAAAAAATCGTGTTAGAAGATTGAATTAGTGTATTTTCTCTGAAACTTTCCAAATATCTGTAGGCAGTCTTTTACATTAGATTGCCGAAAATTGGTTTATAGCTCAACATTGGCAGTGATAAAAGTGTGAAATATTCGTTCAGTGGGCGGTGGATACTCTACATTGACCATAACTAGTTTGTTGACAATGATTATAAGTGTAACACTGTCTGGTAGCCTATAATGAGAACTGAGAAGTCCCACGCAGGGAAGTCGTAAGCATCGAGCCTGGACTCGCGTTACGGAATGAGCGGTGACATTTTCTCATGAAATTTCGTCCATCGTTGAATCTGGGAAACTACGATAGTTAGCGAAATCTGGTTGTGCGTACCAGCTGTAACCAGTGATATATTTGTAAACAAAAAGTGCCCTGGCTCTGTGATTTCGGTAGTACCAATAGTACTTGTCTTCATCATCATCACCATCATCATCATCATCATCATCACCATCATCATCATCACCACTCATCATCATCATCATCATCATCATCATCATCATCATCACCACCACCACCACCACCACCGCCACTACCATCATTTCCGCAGATATACTTATGGAATTTGAGACAAAAAAAAAACGATGTACGGTGCACTTCGCCTGTCCTGTGATAAACCGGTTTGAACAATACAAATTTATGGTTGAAATGCGCAGAAGCATTGTCTCGCGTGAAACTTTTTTACGTTCATTCTTGTAGTGAGAGGAACATTTATTTATAGTTTATAAGTCATAGTTTGTTACTTGTTTATGTTATTTAGTTATTCGAAGTGTCAAAGGATAGATCTTAAAGTGTTGGCCTACGTGGTAGTCAATAATTTCGTGAACCGACTAGCGTGGGGCGATGCTGTGTACTGTGTCCTACAATGCATGTCACTTTTATATTGCTCGTCAACGATAGTCTACGCGTGTGGTTTGTGAACAACGTTAGCTTAGTTAAAATGTGTTACAATGGTAGTCATTAACTATATTGTACAGTGAAACTTCCCAATAGCGGACACCGCCGGGGAAAAATTAAATGTCCGTTATTGAGAAGTGTCCGCTATTTAGAAAATCGTTAGTATGTATACAGTACATTACCATTTTTCATACATATTCAACACTGTATTTTACAGTACAGTACAGTAGACAGTGAGATTGTTTTCAGTATTCATCCAGAGAGAAATCGTACCAGTAAATGTTTTGTAAATGAAATAAACATCAGTCACTGTACCACTTCACCTTACACAAAGAAATCTAGAATTGCATTCTCAGTGTATGATTTTAAAATAACATCCTTGTTTTTCAAAATTTCACTAATCTGAGTTTTTCCCACATTAAACTTTGTGGCCAGCTCACGAACACTTAATTTCTCCTTCTCACTATGCTTTACAATATCCACTTTCTCTTTTAGTGGCAAACTTTTACGTTTTTGTGACATTTCTAATGTGACTGTACTTCCGAACTCTCAACTTGACAAACTAAGAAAGTACGGACTGCTCACGTACATTATCACAACTAACAACTGTGCTGCTTACCTTCAATAAAGTACAAGAACGTTCAAATGCACGATAATGATTGTTGCAAAGAATTCCGTTAGAATTCAGTTTAATTTACAACCGTCTTTTTCTTTTTTTCTTTCACGCTGTCCGTTACTTGGAAATTTTAATTGTTGTTGGGAGATACATTTCAGTGTCCGCGTCCGTTATTGAGAATGTCCGCTATTTGGAAGAATTTTATCATAAGGACCAATGTTCTTTTGCAGGAGAATTTTAAAATGTCCGCTATTGAGAGGAGTCCGCTATTGAGAGGAGTCCGCTATTGGGAAGTGTCCGTTAAGGGAAGTTTCACTGTATTAGCTTGTAGCCTGGGAAAAAATGCGCGGGAATTAAAGGTACTGAAAAGAACTTTTTCCAATAATTTTGTCGACGCTGGCAGATATGCAGTGTGTTTGGAAGAGATCGCTTTAAATGATCTGTAGAAGTAAGTAATGAACGAAATTAGTGAGTATGCTTCGTAGGCCAAATAGCAATATTGAATTTCACTGTAACATATATGTTGTTGTTGTTGTTTTCTAATGCCAGGCGTTTGACAATAAAGTCATTTGACCTCTTGCACTCCAATATTTTTCATAGATATTATCATGACCAGCCACTGAAGCACAGATTTTGAGGTGTTCCGAATCCATTTCTTGGTTTGAGTTGCATAATGGGCAGTTAGGGGACTGATATATTCCAATTATATGCAGGTGTTTGGCCAAACAATCATGGCCTGTTGCCAATCTAAATGCAGCTACAGACGATTTTCGTGGTAAATCGGGAATTAACTGTGGATTTTGATGCAGAGAGTTCCATTTTTTCCCTTGGGATTGTGTTATCAAATTTTGTTTGTTGAAGTCTAAGTAGGTAGATTTAATAAATATTTTCACAGAGTAATACGTAGATTTAGTAACAGGTCTGTAAGTAGCAAAGCTGCCCTTCTTTGCTAAAGCATCCGCATTCTCGTTTCCCAGGATTCCACAGTGGGATGGTATCCATTGGAATACAATTCTTTTATTGAGTGATATTAATTGAGAGAGCATTTTAGTTATTTCTGCTGTTTGAGATGAAGGTGTGTGTTTAGAGACGATTGATAGAATAGCTGTTTTGGAGTCTGACAATATAACTGCATTCTTAAATTTATTGATGTGGCATAGAAGATTCCTGAGACATTCACTTATTGCAATGATTTCACCATCAAAACTTGTTGTTCCATATCCAAGAGATCTATAAAGTGAGAAGAGACAGCACGTAACACCTGCACCGGCACCTTGTTCTCTGGAGATCAAGGATCCGTCGGCGTATAAATGAAGCCAGTTCTGTGGAGGGTGCCTAATATTAATTGTCTCTAAAGACAATTGTTTCAGTATTTCAGTGTTTACTTCTGATTTCAGTATTTCTTGTTTTAAATTTAGATTATATTCTATATTTAATAGAGTTAAAGGGTTTGGTTTAATTTGTAAGTTTTCTTTTAAATTCGGGATATTGATTTTCTGTTTTAATTCCTGAACCATGGATATGAAACTTTTTTGAGTTTTCAATCTACAGAGAGGACATATATGTGGCACTTATGTATATTGTTTGATGGTTTATAGATATGTTCTCTCGTATCCCCAATGTGGAGCGCCTGATCCTGGCTAACAATCTCATCAAGAAATTCCCAGACGGGTTCCAGAACCTCTCCAGCCTGAGCTATCTGGATATTTCCGGCAACCCACTCGTGGCAGTCGGAAGTCCCGGAGGTCTGATGGAGCAGCTGGCACATCTCTGCAGCTTGCAGCACCTCAACTTAGCTTACACTCCGTTGAAAAGCTCGCGAGACCTTCGCCCTCTGTTGGCCAACGAGTCCTGTGTGCGCCTGCTTAGCCTGAACCTCAGCCACACAGGAATAAATGTTCTGGACGATGAAGATGTGTTTCGGTACCAAACATCGCTGAGAGACGTGGACCTTTCTCATAACCACTTGACGAAACTTCCACCTGGTCTCTTTCGTTACAACGAGAATTTAACAACCCTAGACCTGTCCTCTAATTCCTTCAGCGTAGGACCTATGTTGGATTTGGGCCCTCACAAAGCTCTTGAAATGTTAAACTTGGCTAACAATAGGCTTGGCAGCCCCAGTAACATCACTAAGTCAGGATATATCGATTTATTGGACTTGTCAAATAACACCATTTCTCAGTGGAATGACGTGCACATATTCAAACGTGTTCATGATGTCCAAGACTCTGTGCAATTGCCAGCAGTGCTTTATAGCGCAATGCCTTGGGTACAACGCCTCAACTTGTCGAGTAACAGGATCATTACAGTAACAGAAAACATGGGCAAATCGACTGAAAATTTGAGTGCGATTGATTTGGGTGGAAATCCTTTCGACTGCACCAATTGCCATACACCAGAGTTTCAGGAATGGTTGCATAGTGTTTCGAGAATGGATATCTTAAATTCTGGAACGATGGATAGACTCGTATGTTCTCTACCTTCATCAGAGCGCAATAAACCTATAATTGAAGTGAGTGAAGATATCATAGAGGATTGTGAAGGACGTTCCGAAGGTGTGAACTTGTATCTAACTGTCGGCATTCCTCTCGGAATCATATTTCTTGTGATGATTGTAAGTGGAATCGCGATGTACAGACTCCGCTTTGAAATCACGTACATTCTGCATCTCTTCGCTGTGAAGAAGAACGCGAAAAACAAACGGACTATAGAAGACTATGAGTACGACGCCTTCATATGTTTCAGGTACGATATCACCGTCATATGCAACTCAAGTATGAAAATTACGATCCGTCCAGAGACTCAAAGTTTGCTACGGTTTGGCTACGACGATCTTCGTCGAACGAACATCGCCGACGATTGAAATCGCCAACGGTCATCGTCAGAGAGTGGTTTCTTTACCGGCGAACTTCGTAGATGAATAGCAAATTGTTTTATATAGTTGACCATGCCTGATCAGCTGATATGTGGATGACAATATGATAACGTTATAATATAAGTTTTGCCTTGAAAAACAAGTACGAATCTTTAAAGTAGCTAATGTCATGTTTAGAAATAGATATACAGAGGGGTCTTTTAATTCATTGATATTAAGACATCTTGAAAATGAACCCACCAATTTTAAGGAATATTTCAGACTTTCTCCGAACAATTTCATTTTGTTTTAAGTTCAATTGAAGATGATATTGTAAAATTATTCACAACATTTATTCACAAACCAATAAGCCCAGCTGAAAGATAAGCATAACTTTAAGGTAAAAACCAATGATATAAACACTTTATTTTTACTTTTTACAATATTATTTTTTTCATTTAGGAGCATTTATTTAGGAAATAATGTTACAAATAAAAAAATAATGTGAGGAGGTTGTTGCACTTCTCTCCTTTGCTCGGAATTCCACTTCACTTACTATTTCACACTGAAACTTTTGCTTCAGTAGCTAAATCTGCCGCATCGTGTGTGTCCTTCAATTATGAATCACTTTACTCAATTGTATTAACAGTTCTGGTTGTTGCAAAATATAGATTTGTTATTGTTTACTTTGATTCCTCTTTTTGGCTCATGTCGAACAGGGATTTGTGTTTAATCAATTAATATCTCATCTTCATTAGTGGAGAAATTGCAGAAAGATTTCTGTCTTACCGCCATTATGGTATGTGTGATGTATAAATCACATGTTATTAAGTGATTTAATTCATGACCTACTGTAATTTTACAATTGGTTTCTCGGCGATGATCGCCAGGCCTCCAAGGCAAACGCCGACGATGTTCGTCGAGCCCAGCGACGTTCGTTGACGTTCATCGCCGTAAAGAAACCATGCACATTCAAATCAACGGAACAGAATCCCAGCGAAGATCGCCAGCGATGATCGTCGGCGAAGATTGCCGTAGCCAAACCGTAGCTTAAAGTTGTTCTCAACAGCCTCCCCATCGTTCATTATTTTTGTCTTACCATTCGGCATATTGTAGTTCTCTTTGCTTGATAATCATACATCATTCAATTCTAGTAGAAGATTTCTATATAACTCTCTACCTTAAACATGTATTCAGAAGAGGTAGGATAACTTGGCTCTTTTTTTTTTAGATAATTATAACTTCTTCACAGCGTTTCGAAGGTTGATTATACCTTCGTTTTCAAATGAATAAAAGACACGGTTGCCAACTAGCCGGTATTTCATCGGCTCGGCCGGATATTTAGACGGGTTTCAATATAAGGCCGATGGTCAATATCAAACTCTTGTCGGACCTATTTCTGGCCCGTAACTTTATAAAATGAGTTTGAGGTTTTGTGATAACAGCTTTTATCAAATAAGCTAAGAGGATTTTTTCCTATTTTGTGGGATATATATATACAGGGTTAGTTAAAAGTCCCGCACCACCTAAATAACTTTTGAAGTTCAGTGACATGAAACTTGGTATGTGAGGATAACCATATACTAAGAACTCAATAATGGTATTACCGAGTTTTATCTACTTCGGTTTAACCGGAAGTAACTCCAACTCTCTTATTTTAAATGGAACACCCAATATATATTTTTATTTTTGAATAAAGCTCATTAAGAGTTTTTCAAAAAGTACCCACACTTGATACTTCTATACAAATTCAGTGTTGCTAAGTCAAGAAAACAGAAAAAGTGTATCGAATATTAAAATAATAAAATACTACTTCGTTAACAAAAACAAAACAAAGCTAGCTCACCTTCTAAATTACGTGTTCAAATTGGTAGCCCTCAGCTGCTTTACAATGTGTCACTCGATCATAGAAACCATTTAAGGAATGATTTAACCAGGCTTTAGGAATATCTTGCACCACTTCCATTTTTATTTAGCAACACTGAATTTGTACAGAAGTATCAAGTGTGGTTACTTTTTGAAAAGCTCTTAATGACCACTATTCAAAAATAAAAATATATATTGGGTGTACCATTTAAAATAAGAGAGTTGGATTTACTTCCGGTTGAACAGGAAGTAGAAAAATCTCGGTAATACCATTTTTGAGTTCTTAGTATATGGTTATCCTCACATACCAAGCATCATATCACTGAACCATATGCTTCAAAAGTTATTTAGGTAGTGCATTTATTATTTTAATATTCGATATACTTTTCTGTTTTCTTGACTTAGCAACACTAAATTTGTACAGAAGTAGCAAGTGTGGATAATTTTGAAAAGCTCTTAATGAGCTTTATTCAAAAATAAAATGATATATTGGGTGTTCCATTTAAAATGACAGAGTTGGAGTTACTTCCGGTTAAACCGGAAGTAGGAAAAACTCGGTAATACCATTATTGAGTTCTTAGCATACGGTTATCATCACATATCAAGTTTCACGTCACTGAACCACATGCTTGAAAAGTTATTTAGGTGGTGCGGGACTTTTAACTAACCCTGTATATCAGATTAGCCATTCCCATGTTATAAATTGCCAACATATAAAAGAGAACGGTCGAAAATGAACTTTTGATAACGATCGCTAGATGGAAGAGTAGTTGCAAGCTCCATGGAGTAATACTTATTACTCCACGGAAAAACAATATAATTTGAGCTCGCCAATATTAAATTCCCTTAACCAAATTACATAATAGTATATTATCAAACAAGTTTATAATGTTATACTTTATGACATGAGTCAATTTTGACGAATGCAATAACGGTATAACATTATAAATGTCTTTCATACTTTATTTTTGCATGAAAGGATTATAAAACAATTAATAAAGAAATAACATCAGATTTGTAATGATGGGTAGTTTGATATCGTGGTCTATGAAGGAAGAGGTTGCTATGACAACATTGATGTATTAAATATTATTGCACTGGCATATCGTTTCATAATGTTGACTTTGACATTTCAGTTGGCAGGGTAATATTTTACTGGCAATTTACTCCGCTTACATACTCATTATAGTCTACTAGTGGCTTGTGCAACAAATGCTGCAAATTTAGTTAATTATGAGTTCAAATAAAATTTTCATACTTATTTTCCAGAAAGATTACCAGACATTTTGAAATGTATTTGCTTCCATAATGCTCAATTTACTAATGCCTCTTCCATATTACTGCACTACATCCCAGAAAAATTAGAGAATCACACATATAAGTATCTACACCGCCCAGCCATTAAATATATCAAAAAGACCCACACCACTTGAGTAATAACTGTAAAAATATTTCATTTTAATAGCAATATTGTTATGTTACGTAAGTTTTGTAGTTTTCAGTAACTCTATATATACTATAGCCGTTACTCTGTAAATTATAGAACTAATTTAAGATATTCTCTACGCCTACTTATATAACCCCAAAAGGGTTCACTTTCATATCATCGATATATCAATAGCATTAATGTATATCATTAGTGACAAGTACATCATGGCATAAACTGTGATAATTAGACTTCGTGGAATTGCCACGAGAATCGTTAGGTTTACTGCGCACGCGGTATAGACTGTATGAGAAGGGGACGTGCAAAGGATGAAGTATGCCTCTGATGTAAACACTGAGCAGTATACTGCGGCTACAATAAAACCTGTATCCTGCATTCAAGAAATATAATGAATGATCATTGAAGTAGGAAATGTCTAAACATGTAAATACACAATTATATTATAGTGAGATATATTAACTCTTAAAATTTAATGTAAGATACTCACATCATCCTTGAGTATGTGCATTGCAGTGAAAAGTTACGTATATTTTGAGCGACTGCAAAGTAACCTCCTCCGATGGTCACTTAAACAGCTTTTATTTTGGGAAAATGTACGTTGAACATCACACGATGTAATACGTACATATTTGAAGGACGGAAAGTTACTACTTTTCAGTACACCAACGTCAGATGTCTTGTCGTGACCTGATGGTACATCATTTATAATACGAAGTTGTGAATAGGCAAAATTTTTAACAATAGTGTTTCTCAACTTACATTTCATTTTTTTCTGAAATTAATGAATTGTTATTGTGGATAACGGTTTGTGATACTTTATCCACTATACTAAGGTCTTCTGAGAGTTGTAGTTTAGACGATTCTAACAGGATGATGCTTTTGGACACGATTTTAAAATTATTAGAATCAATGTACAGAATAGTATCTTCGAAAAAAATGTTATGTTTATTTTAACGACGCTCGCAACTGCAGAGGTTATATCAGCGTCGCCGGATGTGCCGGAATTTTATCCCGCAGGAATTCTTTTACATATTACGGCACGTTTGATTGAATTCTTGTCTGCACTGAACAAATGTTAAGCTTTGACTATTCCAACTGTAGTAATGCAAAAACAAGTGCTTACATAGGTATACATTAGCTGTAGCTGCTCCATCTATTTGGACCGGTCACAACTCTTAACATACTACGAGACCGGGCTCACCTCCTCTATACTACCGTACATCGGCAACTTGATAGCATGCTGCGTGTGGCAATTCAACGAAGTCTAGTGATAATATTCAAATTTTAATGTAATAATGTCATCAAACCTTCTTAAGTTTTGTAGTTTCTAAAATCCAATACACAGCTGCACTCAGAAAATTACGCACCAGAGAATCAGACCTGCAAATTATTTTTAGTAAGTCTTGAGATTTCTAAAAAAATACACAAATGAAGATCGACATAGCTATTGGAATTATGGTGTCAGAGAATCTGAGCTCTACAGCAATCCTGCAGGCCATGGCCTTCGTGTAATATTGTTTATTGTAGTGTGTGTGTTTTGTTTTATTCTGAAAAGCCATTAGTTCTCAAAACTGACGACAGATGGATTTTGGAAAATAGGAAAATCATGTAGGAAAATTGACATTTCACTGAAAACTATTTTTCTGAAAAACTTTGGGTTCCAAGCTTAAAATGAGGGGTCATTTATTAAAATCGGTTCAGCCGTTTTCCCGTAATTTTCATTACCAGTTAAAATTATATATATAGATATTGAAGGATATGCAGTCAACCACTGCATGTATAAGAATATGATGTTGACCCTCTCATCCTAAATGTGAGAGGTTTACGTCTTATATGTGTATCGGTGATCAATTTGTATTTTTGTTTTAGTGGTAAAGATCGTCCCTGGGTGATCGGTAAACTTTTACCTAAATTGGAAAACGGACCAGAAAAGTTTCGCATTTGTATGCACGAGAGAGACTTCGTTCTGGGGTCTTACATTAGCCAGAATATTGTGAGTTCGATGCACGGCAGCAGGCATACCATTATGGTCCTCACCAAGAACTTCGTGGAGAGTCAGGTAAGGCTAAACTTCTGTTTAAAGAATTTACCCTACTCGTATTGGTGATTTAACAGCTGTTATCAGTATTCCAAGAAGTAACATATTTCCGAACAAACTTAGGTGATTAATTGAAAAAGAATAAAGAAGCACGAAATACTTTAATAAAAGTCGTGTTTATAATCACACTTTCATCACAGTGATAAATATTCTGAAAAAAATTTCACCGAAAAAAATTTGTTATTGAATTTTTTATTTTCATTAACTTACCGATTCAATTCATGTTTGCAATCACACGGACTTCGAAGGTTTTATGTTTGGGGCATATTACCAAATACCTTACTATAATAATACCGGACAGCTGTATACTAGCAGCATTGGCGTGAGTGCGAAATATCGCGGACCTGACATCTAGCGGAGCGGGATGGAATTACGTCCACATATACAAATATTAACATAGCGGGATTCTGACTATTGTTTAAAACGTGAGTTACTAATGTGGAGTAATATATGAAACGCTTAAGAAATGTTGAATAATATTTAATGTAAAATTATTATCTTATATCAAAGATGCATATTATGAGAAATATTGCATACTTCATATTACTTTCCGTAATTAATTGTTACATATTTTTTCTTTGCTTTAGTGAGACAAAATCAATTCTGATATTAGGAATGAATTTACAATAATGCTTTATATACGCATTGCTGACAACTACAAAGATAAAATTGATAGTAATCTGATGCTTGTAATAATTAGTAAAGGCATGTGGACAACAATAAAACTTAATTTGATAAAACCTTAAAATTTCCGATACATTTAACTTCTATTCATTTATTAGGTCTAGATAAAAAGCCAATTTGTATTTTTCTATCAACACAAAGACGAAGGAATTAGGCCTACTAAAGAATGTTGTTGACTCACGTTTTTTCTGTAATGAATAAGGAATGAAGTACATGTCATTTTCCTTCCAGTGGTGTCGCTATGAACTGGAGATCGCCAACCATAAACTCTTCGAAAACAATCACAATTTCTTAATCCTCCTGGAATATGAACGCCTCGATCGCAATAAGTTGCCGAAACACCTTAAGTACCTTATGACCACTCGGACTTACTTGGAATGGCCTGAAGACGAAAATGAAGAAGAAGAAGCCTGGAAAAGGCTCCAGGAGGCGTTGGGACCCAGCATTGATTCTACTACAGAAATGTCGTGAAATCTTGTGTACGCTTAACCTATTGTTCATGTTTTAGTTATAATCCATTGAAGTTGTTTGCCATTTAAATATGTATGTCACTATTGTACTCGTATTCATTGAGGCTGATTGAGTGGAAGAGAAGGCCTTATGGCCTTAACTCCGCACAGCGAAAATAAAACATTCTATTATTATTATTATTATTATTATTATTATTATTATTATTATTATTATTATTATTGACCAGATTTTTGTATTCGACAGATAATGGAGAGAAAATGGGAGTATAAGGGTACAGTGCATCAGTTATTCATAGATTTCAAAAAGGCATATGACTCGGTTAAGAGAGAAGTTTTATATGATATTCTTATTGAATTTGGTATTCTCAAGAAACTAGTTCGATTAATTAAAATGTGTCTCAGTGAAACTTGCAGCAGAGTCCGTATAGGTCAGTTTCTGTCAGATGCGTTTCCAATTCACTGCGGGCTAAAGCAAGGAGATGCACTGTCACCTTTACTTTTTAACTTTGCTCTAGAGTATGCCATTAGGAAAGTCCAGGATAACAGAGAGGGTTTGGAATTGAACGGGTTACATCAGCTGCTTGTCTATGCGGATGACGTGAATATGTTAGGAAAAAATCCACAAACGATTAGGGAAAACACGGGAATTTTACTGGAAGCAAGTAAAGAGAAAGGTTTGGAAGTAGATCCCGAAAAGGCAAAGTATATGATTATGTCTCGTGACCAGAATATTGTACGAAATGGAAATATAAATATTGGAAATTTATCTTTTGAAGAGGTGGAGAAGTTCAAATATCTTGGAGCAACAGTAACAAATATAAATGATAGTCGGGAGGAAATTAAACGCAGAATAAATATGGGAAATGCCTGTTATTATTCGGTTGAGAAGCTTTTATCATCCAGTCTGCTGTCAAAAAATCTGAAAGTTAGAATTTATAAAACAGTTATATTACCGGTTGTTCTTTATGGTTGTGAAACTTGGACTCTCACTTTGAGAGTGGAACATAGGTTAAGGGTGTTTGAGAATAAGGTGTTTAGGAAAATATTTGGGGCTAAGAGGGATGAAGTTACAGGAGAATGGAGAAAGTTACACAACACAGAACTGCACGCATTGTATTCTTCACCTGACATAATTAGGAACATTAAATCCAGACGTTTGAGATGGGCAGGGCATGTAGCACGTATGGGCGAATCCAGAAATCCATATAGAGTGTTAGTTGGGCGGCCGGAGGAAAAAAGACCTTTAGGGAGGCCGAGACGTAGATGGGAAGATAATATTAAAATGGATTTGAGGGAGGTGGGATATGATGGTAGAGACTGGATTAATCTTGCTCAGGATAGGGACCAATGGCGGGCTTATGTGAGGGCGGCAATGAACCTCCGGGTTCCTTAAAAGCCAGTAAATATTATTGTTATTATTATTATCAGTTACAGAACATAACTCTGTTATGTATGAAACGCATTGAATGTGTGCGGTGATGCGGAAAACTTGGGCGTTGACTTGTGAAACATTCCATATGAGTGTGACTGACCATAGTTCGTGTATGTGTTGAGTTTGTTCCCGTACATTACATTGCATGATTGTAAATTTGGCACAAGAGTTCTAAGCATAGCCTACGTAATGCTACAAGATCGGAAAGTAACTTAAGATGCAATATATTCAGTTCCTTCTAACACTGGAAGTACCTAATATTTAAAAAAAGTAGCATTGGAACGAAAAGTGTGGTTAGCTACTAGCTATTAATTATTTGTGGGGACATCCAGAATGTCACATGCGTCTGTATGGGTGGTTTAATTTGCAAAACAATTTTTAAGCAAATTTAGTAACTTTCATGTATCGAGAAATTATTATGGTCTACATAGTACAAGCCAATACCTTACTATAATAATACCGGACAGCTGTATACTAGCAGCATTGGCGTGAGTGCGAAATATCGCGGACCTGACATCTAGCGGAGCGGATGGAATTACGTCCACATATACAAATATTAACTTAGCGGGATTCGGACTATTGTTTAAAACGTGAGTTACTAATGTGGAATAATATATGAAACACTTAAGAAATGTTGATTAATATTTAATGTAAAATTATTATCTTATATCAAAGCTGCATATTATGAGAAATATTGCATACTTCATATTACTTTCCATAATTAATTGTTACATATTTTTTCTTTGGTGGGACAAAATAAATTCTGATATTAGGAATGAATTTACAATATTGCTTTATATACGCATTGCTGACAACTGCAAAGATAAAATTGATAGTAATCTGATGCTTGTAATAATTAGTAAATGCATGTGGACAACAATAAAACTTAATTTGATAAAACCTTAAAATTTCCGATACATTTTAACTTCTATTCATTTATTAGGTCTAGACAAAAAGCCAATTTGTATTTTTCTATCAACACAAAGACGAAGGAATTAGGCCTACTAAAGAATGTTGTTGACTCACGTTTTATGATCCCTCGGAAATCGAAAGTACGATTTGGAGCAATTTGTAATGCTGTAAGTAGCAATTATAAACAGCACACATACACCCTGACATTTTAACACATCACTAATTAATAAAACTATTAACTAGCCCAGCAACAATATACATTGCAGTTGATTGCAGCATGTTTCACGAGTATCACCACACCGGCCGCCTAGGTAGCAGCACCAGCGTCGTTCGCACGTAAAATTGCTAACTGTCCGGTATGATTATAGTAAGGTATTTGGTACAAGTACATTTAATACTGCAAACCCAAGATTATTGGAAATAAAAAGACATCCATGAAAATCCAGTTTAGGACTACATGCAGAGTGAATCACTTAACTTAACATTTTTACAGCCTACAGCAATGAAAGTACTGCTTTCATCGAAATGAAGAAAGTTGATTTTTTAATGAACCCCACATTATTTTAGCGAAATTGACAGTAGAAAAAAATCACATTAATAATAATGATGTTTGTTATGTTATACTACATCAATTACTTTCCGAGTGTCTGTTACACAGGGTGTAAACGATATAAACCGCAAAAATTATAAAGGCAGTACATATCGGTCTACTGAATAAAATGCCTAGTGAAATTTAATTATTAAGGGGCGGATTCCTATGTAATTAAATATTCTTTTTGCGTGTGATAAAACACAATTAACAAAGTTAAAAATTCCGAACATGAAGTTTCAAGTTTAAAACCCGAATTTTATTTCACATAAAAACATAATTTGACAAAAAAATTATGTAAATACATGTTTTCAGGAAATCTATTATAAACACATAAATCTTGGAGTTTTTTTACTTAAATAAATTTTTACAAGAACTTTCAAATATTTTAAAACTAAATCAATTAAATCACTCAGAAGTACGTTATCTTTTTTTAAGAATTCTTGGTTGCTTCATGTTTCTAAGCGCTGTGTGGTGTATCCGTGATCCATTTTTGTAATAGTATCGCCTCAAGTTCTGAGAACTGCTAGGCAGCATATCAGTGTTATTATTAGAGAATAAATTAACTTGGACAAGGAGGAGAGATCTTGCAACACATAATTAGGAATGTTTATTGTTGCTGAAGATGATTTCATTCCACGCTTTGTTTGTGAAACACAACAGATAAGAGCTCGGGTATGAACATTATTTAATTTAAACAAATCTCTCTCCTCTCGCTCATGTCTATCAAGTAAGGCAATATATCTTGTTGTGATTCCCTGTTATCGGGCTTCGTCAACCGATATCCTTCAAGATATACTGAAAGATGGTTGTTTAAAAAACGATTGGGTTTTCCTATTAGCAAATTTTAGCTTTTTGTGTGACACTATAAAAAAACCGGAAACATCCAAAAACCTGTTGTCTGAAACGGGGAGGTGCGTGCCGTGGAAATTAAACTAGACTCGCTACAGAAGCACAATTACTAAGGGACAAATTCCAAAATGTGTTTGGGAAAAACAGTGGATATAAAAAAATGTGTAAAGTTGCTCAAGTATTGGAGGATGTGTCTGTAGGTGAAATTGACGGTGTAGTGTTTGTGACATTCCTCTCTTTAAATATGCACGTCTGACGTCCTGTGATGTGGAAAGATCGTTTTCACATTATACTGTAAGTCGTTGTTCAGAGATAATCGGCATGCATTTGTGATGGAGAATTTGGAGATGACCTTTGTTGTTCACTGCAATTCTCGGCCAACTACTAGCACTCAAGTGTGGTTGGTGAGTACCTAGTAACATTTTTTTTTTCAAGCTAAGTAAGGTATTTTGTGCGAAATCGTGCGTATTTGCTTGCTTTCCGCACAAAACCAATACGCGGTAAGTGTCAAATACCACATTCAGTATTCCCAACGTAACACACATAACAATTTCCCTATTCTTACCGCTTAAGCGTCATATTCATTTTACTGCTTTAGGTTTTTAACATATTATTTTTAAAGACATTCAATATAGTAATAATTATAAATTGGAAACTTACCACTGCAATTTCACCTAAATTGCACTGTTAATTATTGTTTTTAAATATTTTCAAAAATTAAGTAAACTCCACTAAAGTTACTGCATTTCGTGATGCATGTAACATTAAGGAAGCCGTTTGTTTTAAGTTCGCATTTATAGAATGGGGGAAAAAAAGACAGACGTATATCTCGGCCTGCTGGAGTATAGTAAACACAGAAAACATTTTATAGGAACAATGTTGAAGATAGATATATTTGTTTTCCAAAGTTGCCGTCATTGAACAGAAACCAAGCTGGAGATTTCATTGCAACTAATTAGAAATTCCTCTTTCAGGTATGTAATAAACGATCTTCGCACAAAATAATGTACGATACACGAGCGGTATGTTTGTTTTCATGTTCTCGGAAATTAAAAAAGCTCAACTACGTTTCGCTTTTTCAATCTTTTCCTCGAACATGAAAACTTCAGCATACCGCTCTTGTAACGCATATTACTATTGTCATACTTAAAAAAATATTTTATTTTTATTTTTAGCAAATATTTTCGTACTTTTTAGCACATAAAAATAAATATATTTAATTTTTTAGCACATAAAAATCTGCTCCCTATTAATTATTTCTTATACCGGTAATTTTATTTTTAATTTGTAAAACACCATGTTTTTAAGACGGTAGTAGTCTGTTTACATTTGGACTGAAGGTGAATGTCACTGCCAATGGCCTTGCGCCCAACACATACCAATACAGAACACAGTAAACAGTCTGTGTGGGGCGGATCTAAGTAAAAACAAACGACTGCTTCAGCGCACGTATCGGGCAAAGTAAATACTGACTGTCCATTCTCTCAAATAAGTTGGATGCACAGAATATTTTTTCTGGGAAAACTAGGACAGCTACAGAAAAACATTATTTGACTCTTTTCTTCAGTTATTTATGCTCTACCATCAGTATCCATCACAACATCCTTCTACTCTTCATCTTTCACCGTCTCTGCAGTTCATCTCCGGAACTCTCTACCACAACATGTCAGAGACTGTCGGACATTATAATATTAATAATAATAATAATAATAATAATAATAATAATAATAATAATTTATTTTAGCTGGTAGAGTTATGGCCGTAAGGCCTTCTCTTCCACCCAACCAGCAAAAAGTATACATACATATGTATGAACTTACAAAGAATTCAGCAATTTGATTTAGATAAGTGCTACATGTAATACAAGAGTTATTTACGAATTAAACAACAAAATACTATGAACTATTAATTAAACGCTGAAATAAACTGCGTAGCAGAATTAAGCTAAAATTCATAGAATGTTAATATATTTCAAATAATGCTAGATAGTAGAAAGAGATTATTATGTGAGAATTTTGAAAATACAGCACTATCAGGGTGATGTCTAAAGAATGAAGTAACAATGTAGATTGTCTAGTTTCAAAAATAAATTAAAATTGCACTTTTTCAATTCAGATTCCTTTCAGTTATAAGCCCATTTCTCTGCGATAGTTTTGTAAAAATATAGGCTATATATTTCTTTCCTTCCTTTCCCCTTTTTGTTCTCCTTATCAGCTGATGAATTTATTATCATAGCCTTTTATTGTGCATTTATTTAATTATCGTATTTCTTTTCTTTTTTATTGTTTTATTACATTCCATTTTGTTATATTCTTCCTTACGTTTTCCATATTAACCATTTGTACAAAATGTGTTGCTTTTACTATATTCCAATGTATTTTAGTTTCTTTTTTTCTATTATGGTATTATTTTCATTTTGTTTAGTGTCGATTTTTTATGCTATTATCATTACTTTTTTGTAATATGTTAGTATTCCGTTCTTTAACTTTTGTTAAATTTTAACTGCTTGTATACTTTGTGACCTGCTAGAGTGTAAGAGAAGGCCCTATGGCCTTAACTCTGCCAGTATAAATAAAGAATTATTATTATTATTATTATTATTATTATTATTATTTTTATTACTATTATCTTTTTTTTTTGGTAATTTAGCTCGTTTACACCCTGTATATCAGTTTTTCTTGTAAACAATTATACGGCTTTTGCTCATATCCAAGCTCTATTGGTCCTCATCCAAAAGTATTCACATAAAATTATGGTAATTATCACTCAAGTAACAGCATCAGATTATTTCCAAATCCTTATGCCAAGGTTTGCCTCTGATTGAGGTTCTGGCTGATATGTACATCTGTTACCAGGCAGTACATCTCACTTGACGATATGTGTCAGAGGAACAACAATTGTTTGTGTACATCTGAAGTCTGACTAGTGTGATATGTAGCTAATCAGCGATGTATGCAATGGAGGGCGAAATTAACTGGCCACCCTACCCCATTATCTCCTGGTCTAGTTGCCTCATAAGTGGTGCCTTGTTGGTATCACCAGCGAATAGGGATTATAAAGAATGGACACTGAGCGAATTTTCCTGTGTTTTGTTTCTGTGTGTGCCGGCGTTTAGTTCCACTTTCAAGCGCTAGAGGTTAGTGTAATCGAGCATACGCTAAGATAATAATTGAGTATAGAGTTGAGATACAGGATCCAAACATCGCCTACCTTATCCAGTAACGCTTTGCTTCAAATAAATTCAAGTTAACAGCTTTTCCTTATTTCTCAGTGGCAAACTAGTTATAATAATTTTTTATATTTCAGATATAATAAATTATATTATAAAATAATATAATACATCATAAAATTAAATATCGAATTCGTTCAATATTTGTATATAATATAATATAGGCATATGGTTTTACTTCTAATAAGAGTTTTGTTTTTCCATTTTCAGTGCTATCAAATCATTACATATTTTAATTGTTGTTGGGGTCAACGTCTCAACTCTCACTATAAAGGAACTCTATGTAGAGTCTAGACATTACAGTTAATGACGGATTTATTATTTTATGGATCCAATTTATTTTATTTGAGTACATAATGTATTAATTATTAATTATTTGAGTACATAATGTATTAATTATATGTGTTATATTTCCGCTGTGTCGACTGCTAGCTGGTGTGATGTCAGCGCCAACTCTAGGGAAAAAGCAGAATCTCACGCTCTAGTGACTTGAAGGTCATTGAAATCAGTCGGGCTACATCAAAGGTACCGACGCGAAGTGTCCATACTTAATTACCTATACGCTGGTATCACTTTCAGATCTCTGTTTGGATAGTTGACTAAACAACACGCCAAGTTTCAATAAAACGATTATTATTCAGTGTCGCCTCTAGTTAAGTTTTATTATTATTTAAAGACTAAATAGTCCTCAATAAAAGAGTATAGACCATTGCACCTCATGTTCCCAAAAGTACCTGATGCAGGACAATTTTATTATAGATTGATTCATTCCCAGCACTTAATAGCAACAATTCTAGACGAACCCTTTTAAGTCTCTAGATTGCACCAAGGCGGAATTCAAAGCGTTTCATTTGTTTCAGATGGCTCTCTTCGCTATTGTTTTGAGTTGCAACTTTCTGCTAACAAACTGTGTCTTTTGATTGTTTGGAAAACTCTGGCAGTGGGAATGTTGTGGCTTTGCAATTAATCGGAATCTTAAAGAAATTCAGTACTGTATTACCTAATACGCGGTTATATTTTAATAGTTGCGTTATGTAATATGAAAAGGTGAATGTTACTTATGTCCCGCCCACTATAGAGATATAGACCAGTTTTACACTAATCCTAAACATATTTAGTATAACTTGTTGCTTGTGGGCCATCCCAAACAAATAAAAGCAATTGACAATAGATATCTCAGTCATGACAACCTCATAAAATATTCTATCAATTGAATAATCGACCTTGCTACGTACAACATAATTATATTATATTATTACCCATTTCAGCGAGTACTGACGACCACTGAAAAATACGACAATTTGGTCCAGGGAGCATTCTCTTTTGGCACAATTTGGTCCAGGGAGCATTCTCTTTTGGCATAAGGATGATTTATGTAACATGCTTCTAAATTATTATTCTTTTAAATACCGGTACATTAGTACTAACGACCACTGCAAAATACGACAATTTGGTCCAGGGAGCATTCTCTTTTGGCACAATTTGGTCCAGGGAGCATTCTCTTTTGGCACAATTTGGTCCAGGGAGCATTCTCTTTTGGCACAAGGATGATTTATGTAACATGTTTCTAAATTAGTCTTTTAAATACCGGTACATTCTTTAATAAATCACTGAAAAACAAATGTGAATATATAGGATGTGGAGTGAGTACGAAATTATTATTTTTGGCGCATCATTTTTACGTGAATAACGACAAATAAAAACTAACATGACACATAACATTATTTTAAGAAATACAGGAAACAAGCATGAATAATATTCACTATTCTTAGTGATCGTGGGATAGAAAAAAAACGTATGGAATAGAAATTACATACAAATGTGCGTGTAATAAACAATAAGCAAACCATCTTCAATTAATCATTTCAAAACAACGTGAATATAGCGTTTTTTATGTGTAGGAAAATAATGTCTTATATGTTGCTCCCAATATGCATCATTGTTAACTTATGAAAACAAATGAAAATTAACATGGCATATAAACACTATTTGAAGAAAGATAGGAGATATTAAGTAATATTCATCGTTCTTAATGATCTTTGGGTGGAAAATAACAATGAAATATGTATAAAATAGAAATTACATACAGGTGAGCATATAAAAACAGTAAGTAGAATCATATCTGATTAATAAGCTTAAATTACTCCAGTTTAGTGTAAGAGTGGCCTATATCTAACGATGTCTCCCAGCAAATTACTTAATTATTTAAAAACAAAAAAAAAATCGTGTTAGAAGATTGAATTTGTGTATTTTCTCTGAAACTTTCCAAATATCTGTAGGCACTCTTTTACAATAGATTGCTGAAAATTGGTTTATAGCGCAACATTGGCAGTGATAAAAGTGAAATATTCGTTCAGTGGGCGTTGGATACTCTACATTGACCTATGAATAGTAATATACGTTACAAGAGCGGTATGTTGACGTTTTCATGTTCGAGGAAAAGATTGAAAAAGCGAAACGTAGTTGAGCTTTTTTAATTTCCGAGAACATGAAAACAAACATACCGCTCGTGTATCGTACATTATTTTGTGCGAAGGTCGTTTATTACATACCTGAAAGACAAATTTCTAATTAGTTGCAATGAAATCTCCATATTGGTTTCTGTTTAATGACGGCAACTTCGGAAAACCATAATATCTTTCTTCAACATTGTTGCTATAAAATGTTTTCTGTGTTTACTATACTCCAGCGGGCCGTGATGTACGTCTCTCTTTTTTTTTCCCCCAGTCTATAAATGCGAATTTAAAACAAACGGTAAGGTTATGTAAGGATTATTTTTCATTTTAATATTTTAACAATATTATTTATATAACATACTGCAGTAATAACATCGGCATCTGGAATCTTGTTGATTTTTTCACGGCTTCCTTAATGTTACTTGTATCAGGAATGCAATAAGTTTTTCGTGGAGTAGTAGACTTTACTTAATTTTTGCAAATATTTAAAAACAATAATTAACATTGCAATTTAGGTGAAATTGCAGTGGTAAGTTTCAATTTATAATTATTACTATGTTAAACGTCTCTAAAAATAATATGTTAAAAGCCTAAAGCAGTAAAATGAATGTCGCGCTTAAGCGGTAAGAAGAGGGAAATCGTTGTGTGTGTTACGCTGGGAATACTGAATGTGGTATTTGACACTTACCGCGTATTGGTTCTGTGCGGAAAACAAGCAAATACGCACGATCTCGCACAAAATATATTTATTATTTAATTAGATTTTTTCGTGATTTATTGAACTGTCATGAGCAGAGATGAGAATTGTCTGCGTATTTCTATTGAAGCCACATAACTCAATAAAACGTTGTATTTATATGTTTCATGTTTCATTTATAGGATTGACACGCGATTGTTAGTGATATTAAATCGCGTAGAACCTTATAGTGTGGTATAACTGTTGGTATCCTCTAAAGTGCTGTAGCCTGTCTGAATATGATAGC